>JAPYZD010004722.1:0-12637 GCA_030522725.1 Ichneumoninae sp. B BG-2022a | reverse complement strand
CCCACTACCCGTTACAATTGACCCCACCGCGGCACAAATTCTTACCCAATTTCGTCTGTGTTTAAAGGGGCGGTGTTCGCAATTCCGTGCATATTTCTGTTAAAAAATTTTTAACCAAATACCCAAGACTGGTTAAAGACACACCATTGGATGCCGAAGCGTTAGCGAAAAAAATTAAAAAGGATTTTTGTTACTTTTGTCCCCGGTCTCCCCTACCTCTCATAAGTTATAAACTCTGGACAAGCAACCGTAACTTATCGCCCCCTCAAAACGCACTTCGTTGCCAGTCGAGCACGATCGACCATTGTATGGCCGGTGTACCCGGTGCGCATGCGCGCGCCAATTGTAGGGATAACTTGAAGGAGAAAGTTATAAGTTGTCAAAGGTTCGGTCTATAATTTGGGAGAGGTTTGTAAGTTATGGCAGTATAAGTTAACAGAGATTCCACTGTATAAAAATGCATATATTCTTAGGTCGAATATTGTCCATTTTATATACAATTTATAAAAATTAATCTATCGCTTAATTTGTTATTTCACTTACAGCCCTAGCAAGTTGACGGACGGTTGCTTTTAGGGAAAAAAACTTTTAAAAACGGACACGTCCGTTGGGGAACGAAACGGACAGATTACGTTTTTGGATTGGTCCTTTTTCGGTTGCGGAAACTGAGGAAGGACCGAACGTTTTTTATAAAAATGTTTGGCTAAGTAAACATTTTTTTTTGTTTTGCTTTTAATTGAAAGCAACTCGTCTCTCCGGCGCCTGCTGAAGAGCCAGCAGACTGCCTATGGGCGACCTATCGACCCCTTTGTTTATATCATGGACATAAAAGACCCTTTCTGGGCGTCACACGGAGGACCCACCAATCTCAAGTACTAGGAGGAGACGCCTCGCGACGCCGAACTAGCGAGGCATTCTAAGAAGAGTCCCCAAAGCGGCCACATCTCGTCTCAATATTCGAACTTGTATCCGATAATATCTTTTGTTAACCAATATACGATTTTATATTCTCCACGGTCTACGGTTTCTTACATAATTCTGTTTTTAATGAAAGGACGGAATAAAAATACGATCTTGGTCTTTTTTTCGGTTGCGGGAAGCGAAAACGGAACAAAGCAAATTTTTCGAAAAAAAATTGTTCGGTCCATGTTCCGTTTCCGCAATCGAAAAGACCAAATGGCGACAAAATATGTACAGTCCATTTTATCGTTTTTTACTGACCGTTTCGTTCCTCAACGGAGATGTCCGTTTTTCGGTCCGTTTGCGGTTCGTCGACTTGTTAGGGAGGTTCGTCAACCTGAAGTCATGAGAGTCATAATTTCTAGCACTTATCAAACAAGATATTACAGTGTGGATCTAAGGGTGCGATTCGTTCGTTGGTTCGACAATATACGCACCTTGGTGACGATAAACATGTCTTCCCGTTTAATCACGCCTTCGGCAATTTTCGCCCGTACTCCCTCGCCGACGAGACCTTCGGAATGATATACCGCTGCGGTATCGATTAGCCTATAGCCGGCGTCTATGGCGTCCTTGACAGCGTCTTCAATGCTTCGTCGCATTTCCTCAAAAAAAAAAAAAAAAACGATACTTATGATGAAGTAATAATTACAGTCGAAATCATGAAATCCCAAGTACTTTACTGATATGAATTTTCATATTTTATTGTTTCCCAATTGCTCACCTCGACCTCGAAAGTACCGAGCCCGAAGGACGGTATTTTCTTGCCATTACTAAGTGTCAGATTCGGGGCTGCCATCGTAACTACACTGCGCACTGTAACGTACAGAACCTTGTTAATAACGCTTTCTTATATCTACAGTACAACTCCCCTCCCAAAGAGATTTCTCCGGTGTTCCCCACTATTATCTGATGATCACTCTGCTCACCAATCGTTCTCATAACAAACTGCGCGTCTCGAGTGAAACTGCTGACGGCAACTGCACGGCAATTACAGAGGCGAACTTCCCAAATTCATCCGTTTCGTATATGGGGCATTCTTTATCAACCGGGCCACTTTTTTGTGTGCCCTCTCGGATGTTTTTTAAAATTTGCCGTTTTGTATTACTACTTCAAAGAGGCTTCTGTGATTTTTCTTAGATTTTTAAAGTGCACCCTTCAGGATTTACTTTTCTTTTAATATCAGTATGTCTCAGAAAATATTAGTCACTAAAAAATGCGTAGGAACATTAACTTTTTTATTTTTCATCAACTTTCGAATGACGTTGAAGTCATCATTCTCCCGATACGGGAAAGTCCAAAAGTCCTTTTAAAAAAAAGTTAAAATAATTTTTTTCTACTCAAAATACAACTTCGATTCGGGTTCCAATTTTATACGATATTTAGCATTGTATTAAGATTCTAAAGAAAAATTCCAAAGTGGTATCTGCGATTCTTATGTGCTAAAAGAATAAATAAATAAAAATTTAATTTATCGTAAATCTTGAAGGGTGCACTTTAAAAATCTAAAAAAATCAGAGAATCACCTGTTAAATAGTACTACAAACTGGCAAATTTTTAAAAACATTAGAGGTCGACCGAAAAAGTGGCCCAGTTGACAAAGAATGCCTCATATCTACTGCGCACGATTCTTTTTCCGTCTTCTGTGCTTGGTTAATTTTTTGTTTATACCAGACGCATATGTAATTTTATCTCAACATATCGGAATGTCAGCAGGGATGACTGAATATATTCATGCATCCAAAATCTCGCTATTTTTTAAATTAAAAGAAGGCATTTTTACTGCACGGCAAGTAAAAGAATACACCGGGTGCGTTCTTGATTGCAGTTCTGCTCTGATCGCCTAAATGCGGAAGTATTCGACATGTATCCACATGTATACGCACCTGGAATTGGCGTTCTTATATTTTACTCTGATCTTCGTTATTCAGCGTTTAGCTTCGGCGCAAATTTGCTCTGTTAAGCGTGCTTTTGTTAACAGAACGGAAGAATCAGATGTATCGTTGATAATAAAACATACCCACTAGGCGTGAACAGTCACAAATAAAAGAATCAACAGCTGAGCAGACCTACATTCAGGAACGCACCCATAGAGGCGTACATAGGAACGTACGCCAGACCGTATCATGGATGAAGATGTGGCCAAGAGATGACTTTGAGAACTCAGCCGATATTGTGACTACAAGTTGAATAAACAGCCTCGCTTCGAAGATACGAGCGGCAAAAAAAAAATCAAATAATAGTCAAAAGCCGACGACGGAAATAATTATTTTTACCGATAATATTATGTATCGTAACCTAGCGATAAACTGACCACCGGTACGTAAGTCGTTTTGTGATAATCCCCGATAAGAAGTTCGTCAACAACACTGTAATATTCCTGCCGAATATTATGCAAGGCATGTGTTTTGTGAGACAACAGAAAACGAAAAAGAAAATTCTCAGCGGTCGGTATGCGACCCGCGAGATCTTCCGGTTCACGGTTTGGTAAAACAGTTGTCTGACCGTCCGACTCTGTCTGTACAGCTAGCTCAGCGGGAGAGGGAAATTCCTAGGCTACGGAGAGTTGATTCGACAGTGTAAACGGGTGTGTACGTATAACCTGTAAAATTTCTGTGTGCAACGACAGTTGTGTGCTCCAATAGTGAGTATGCGCGAGTAAAGTGTTGGGAGGAGCTGTTACCGTTTTTTTTTAATTCGCCAAGGATTCAAGAAACTAGGTAATTATTGAACGCTTTTTGAAAAAATTATACGTCTCGTAGAGGTCATTGTTACGTTGTCGAAGAAAATTCCGCACATCTACGATTAGTGTTGACCTTTCGCGTTAAACATTATAGCATTTGGTAAAAATTATGCGGTGAATCTCCATCTTGCGCTTCACACGTCCGACGCCACCCAAGTAATTTCACTGCAGATAGTTTGACGTTTCGTTAGCAATAAATTCAATTTGCTGTAAATTCAACGAAAAAAGAAAAAGAATAATAGTCGAGACAACGATATATAGACAGTAAAAAAAAGGTTTGTACAATTAATAAACGTTGCTCCTTCCAAAGATTTAAAAATATTGTCTTGTTACTTTAAATAATTTTTTAATGTATTTCATATATACAGGAAAGAATACTTTTACAAGATAATGAGTATTCTTGAAATGAACATCATATAAATTATCAGCATTATATTTATAATTTCTATACTTTTATTTCATTTTAAGTATATAAAAAAAAATTATTTGTTATTTGAACTATAACTAAAAAAAATTGTGTACGCTCGTGCAGAAGAAATGTTTGGTAAATGTTTTTTTACCGTCTAGTTACCGACAAAATTTTCATATTTACCTCCATCGCCGGAGATGCATTTTTTTTCCGATACACAAATAAACATTGAAAAACATTTAATTTCCAGTGGAATCGTCGCTCAGCATCATTCGTCAGGAGCCAGGAAAAAATTAGCAGTCCCAGCCATGGCCGAACTCGCGGCGCTGCTCCGCCAGGACATTCCAGAGGGAAGGAGCAACCTGGCGGACAGTCACACGAACCTGGAGCGTGTCGCAGAGTACTGCGAGGCAAATTATTTTCAAGCGGAGAACAAGAGAATAGCCCTTGAGGAGACGAAGAATTACACAACGCAGTCGCTGGCCAGCGTAGCATATCAGATAAACACGTTGGCCTACAATTTTCTCCAGTTGCTCGATCTCCAGACTTCGCAGCTCGCCGAGATGGAGAGCCAGATGAATCACATAGATCAGACGGTGATGATACACAAGGAAAAAGTTGCCAGGAGGGAGATCGGCGTTTTGACGGCGAACAAATTGACGACGCGCCAGTACAAGATAATAGCGCCGGCGAATCCGGAGAAGCCGATAAAGTACGTGAGGAAAAGCATCGACTACACGATTCTCGACGAGATAGGCCATGGGGTGCGGAGCGGCGGCACGCCGAGGAGCAAGCAGCGGGGCGGCAGCCAGGGTAGCGTACAGAGTTTGGGCGCCGCGTCGACGGGCTCGGGTCTGGCCGCGGCTATGGTGGGTCCGGCACCGACGACGAAACCTCCGACGCCCCCGCAAACCGTGAGAACGGGAACGTTGAGCAAGGGCTCGCGGGAATACAGAACACCGCCGGCAGTGGCACCGCCACAAGTACCGAGCCACTACGCGCCCAATTATCCGCTGGGTCATCCGCGCCGGGAGCGCGGCCCCGGCTACAGTACACTTCCGCTTCACGCTCACACAACGTCCCACTCGAGTCACAGCAGCAACAATCACTCTGCTAACGCCAATACGATCGTCCAGCACACAACGTCACCGCCGCAGATAGGAACGGTACATCCCCTTCAGAGTCATCCGCAGATACCGCCGCCCGCTCCGCCGAGCCTCACCGGATCGACGGGATACGCCTCCGAACAACACAACAGCATGCCTCGTAAGACTTCTTTTTTCCGATTTATATGTTGGACTTTATCGAAGCGGCTGCCTAATTCTTATTTTTTTAAATTTATCTATTTATTCGTTGGACGGCAAAAAACCTTTCGACAATTGTAATCAGTATCACGAAAAGTGGAGAAATATTTTCTCCACTTTTATAAGGTGACCGAGGCTACAACCACTTTTCGATCGTAAAGCTACCGGCGCTTCGCCGTAAAATCTATCGTTTATGGTAGCCCTTGCGAATGTTCACTTCGCATAAGTTGCAGAGAAATGAGAGGGTATTGTAAACACTTCCGGATGGTATAAAAATCTGAAAAAAATCAAGCATATTAAAGGTGCTGAAACGATTAATTTGGCATATTAATTATTCCAAAATGTTATTAACAAATTGATGAAAAATAGAATTGATCAACATATTTCTCGGAAACTCAACCTTTTTTTATGAAAATTTTTCGCTCATTTTCTGAATACGTATGAATTTTTTCAGATTTTTAAATTCACTTTAAATTTGGCGACTATCTACACATTTTTCCCGTATAAAAAGAAAAAAATTTTAAGTGAACTAAAAAATCTGAAAAAAATGTATACGTATTCAGAA
Source organism: Ichneumoninae sp. B BG-2022a (assembly GCA_030522725.1). Taxonomy (NCBI): domain Eukaryota; kingdom Metazoa; phylum Arthropoda; class Insecta; order Hymenoptera; family Ichneumonidae; species Ichneumoninae sp. B BG-2022a. The sequence goes on along the minus strand of JAPYZD010004722.1, from coordinate 6,656 downwards.
AATTGAACGAATTATTTTCATAAAAGTTTGATTTCTGGGAAATTTGTTGATCAATTCTAATTTTCATCAATTTGTTAATAACATTTTGGAATAATTACTATGCCAAATTAATCGTTTCAGCAACTGCAATATGTTTGATTTTTTAAAGATTTTCATACCATCTAGAAGTGTTTGCAATTTAATCTCATTTCTCTGAAACTTATGCGAAATGAACACTATTCGCAAGTACGGCCTTAACAACCATTGTACAACTAACCGAAAAAATGAGCGGTCGTAGAAACGCTGTCGTTTTACGGTTGCAAAACAACCGGAATATACGCCTGCTGAGCGTTCAATTGTAATAAATCCCAAAACTCTTACGACTAATCGGAGCAACAAAGAAACTGCCCTCCTGTCGTTGTTTTGAAGCTCACGGTTTCGGCAAAGTTAGATACGCCTTCAAGAATATTTGCCGACATCTTTAGTCTCTGAATCACTGATTTGGCACTAAAAGAAGTTCTCACAACCGGCATCTGGAGCATGAAACATAACAGAAGACCGAGAAAATAAAAAATGTTAAATAAATAATCATCAACGTGGTATGCTTTGGGAAATAACAATAATATCTTTTTTTCAGCCCCTCCGTCGCCGTTGGTCGGTGCTGGCAGCGATTTGAGCGATTACAGTGGCCATCACACTTTGCCCCATCGACTCTCTCATCAGATCAGTCGTAGCAGCGGAGCTAATAGTCCACCGTTACCTCCGCCACCGCCCCCAGAACAGGACGAGCATCCGCAGTTCGGACGACCGCAACAATCGAGCGGTGCAATTATGCCGATTGTCCCCGATGAGGAAGATTTGCCAGGATGGGTGCCCAAAAATTACATAGAAAAAGGTATGTTTGCTATTGAAAACAAAAGAAAAACGGATGCATTAATTGTATGTTGCAGCTATGTATAAAAAAAGTGCATATTTTTTGTTCGCTGGGATTTTCTTTTCATGACTGACTATAGAAGATTCGTTTGAAACTTGATGTTTATTTGATAATTTTTTTGTCTTTCTAGTTGTTGCAATTTACGACTACTACGCCGACAAGGAGGACGAGCTCAGCTTTCAAGAGAGCAGTGTCATATACGTGCTAAAGAAGAACGACGACGGTTGGTGGGAAGGCGTTATGGACGGTATAACAGGTCTGTTTCCGGGAAATTACGTCGAGCCATGCGTCTGAAAGAACTCTTGTACAGAAAAAGTTTAAATAACGATACATCAAGGTTTTAAATGATTATCCGCCGATAATAATGCGAAAAGATGGAAAATGAGTAAAAAAACAAAAAATATGAGCGATGCATCGGGTGCATTGTCGAACGAAAATTGATGAAAACAACTGTAGGTACAAGAAAAATTATACTTAAGACGTTACAGTAAGAAAAAAAAAGAATAAATAAAAAGAATGCTCTCGTAATCTACGCGATCGTTCGCGTAGCGATACGCGATAAAATATATCATTAAAGCTTCCTTCCAAATCAAACAGAATAATAGGAAATAGCCAAACTTTTGTACTCACGGTAAAAAAAAAAACGTTGTATTTTTCGAAGCCCAATGGATATTTATAGATCGATTTTAATTCACGGTTTAACGTTGAATATAAACGAGCTATCATTTCACTCATTGTAATTGTACGTTATAGTATCGATATAACGAATAGTATTATCGTGTGTATTTATATATCGAAGTTTTTTCGTGACCAAGTAGTAAGCAATCAAAATGAACACGTCGATAACCGAGACGTAGGCATTTGTAAAGGGTTTTTATCGAACCCGCCAGATTACCGTAATTGCATTTCGTACACCCCCGTAGATCTAGAATCACCGATACACTGTTAATTAATTAGAGCTAATATTATTTTAATAGCGATTCTTGTATTTGGCTTGAAATAAAAAAAAAAGAATTAATGGAAAGCGATGGAAGAGAGTATTGTGAGAGCGGATATCAGATTTCCGCACGACGATTTGCAATTATTTAAATGAAGTTTTTTTTATCACGATCCTTGGAGCAGAGAGCACTCGATTTTACATGGGCGTAGATCGAATTTTGCCCACTTTGCTACGTATACGCAGCCCATTAAACAGTTACTGGATCATTATACGGAGCCCGACGACGTCTTCAGTTTCTCAGTAATCCCTCGAATAATTGACTTCGAACATCTCAAACCAAACGTTTTCTTATGCAATTGGGCTAAGAATAGATTCGTCGATACTCCTTCAAATTTTACGAGGCCGCCTCGGCTCTTTGGGCACGTATCTCTAATCGATCTTGCAATTTCGTCCTACTTTAAACCTCGGTAGGAGACCACGGTTGATTAGGGAAATCAAAAGAAATACTGTGAAAATACCGAGATTATTCGGTGCTCAATTTCAGGAGGAAAGATGAAGTTTTTGAATTGGGTTTTGTTGCTTTATCTTCATTGTGTTTATATGAAAATTCGATTTTTTTTCGGCGTCGATTTGTATAGTATTATTATTTACTGCAACGATCCGATAAAAAAGATATTGATCATCTCAACAATGAGTTCATAATGCATTGTTTATCTTTCGAGAGATATATTTTTGTAGGTTCGAAAAAACGAACTTTCGTCGAACACCATCGCGAGATTGTTGCTTTGGAGTCCGATCACATAACTTCCTTCGGGACGATAAAAGCTCGGAAATGATTATCCGGGGGATTCTGATCCCTTCGACGTTACAGGAGGGTTCAGATGATTTCCATAAATAAAATATACACCGCTGTATTGCCTGAACGGTACATTCCCCTTGCATGTTTTACGATGAACTTGGAGGGAATCCCTGACCAGCGATAAAATATACTTTATACGCTCGTGCATCTATTCCGGGTCGTTGGGCCAAATGATTTTGCTGATGTTTTTTTTTCTCGAGTTTATTGCCAGTCTCGAAGCTCTCTGCATCCGACCGTCGAATAATTTCCGGACCGGTACCAGGGTGAGACAGCGAGAATACTATACGAGATAAGTTTAGCGACGAAAATTATGTTTTGCCCGACCGCTTCGTTCCCGTAAGAACTCCAACAACATAACGTTCGGGAAAGGCCGTTTTGTAAACGGCGAATGGAAATTCTGTAGTTGCAAATGGAAGCCGGTAGAGTGGGATGGCTTCTGATAAATCGCTAAACTTCGTCTGGCACTCGACGAATTTCAGGGTGCCGCACTTTGGTCGGAGAAGGAGGGCGCGAGAACGCCACTCGTAAAACCGGGTCGGCCAGATTCAGCCTATAGTTCCACAGAACTTTTACTTTTCTCGGAACTAACAAATTCACGGTACTTATTCTCGACCCCTATACAGGAACTTGTATCGAACTTTTAGCTGAGCCACTCATGGAAAAAAACAAATCCGTATTCATACATTTTTGTGTTCTTTTATCTTCGAGTTTTTCTTCGATAAATGGTTTTATTCTTTTTCCTTGGAGCACCCGCTAAAGTAGCTTTTTGATTATCAATTTTTTATTTAACGTTAAAAGAAACGTTGGGTCGTCTATTAACGATAAAATATTGCAGATATAAGAGAGAGACAGGGAGAAGGAGCGTGATTGATTGATTGATAACGTTTTTATTGCCTTAGCGAACTGTGAGGCAAAATATTACAAGAGCAGTGGAAACACAGCAAAATAAAATGTGTACAAGAGTCAAGAATGGACCCAAACCTAAAATTGATGAGACTAACCCTGATATAGAAGAGCTTGAAACTTTACAAGAATAAAATTAAATAATCTGAACCAAAACTATAGTGAAATAAAATTAACAAATAAAGTATAAAAAAGTCACAAGAAATGTCGCAGATTTTCCTTGAAGCTAAAATGCGTGAAAAAGCAAAAAAAAAAAAATTGCGTACCCAAAAAACAACTCAACATTTGTGGATGAAATTTTGTAGTAACATTGTCTATTAACCACACATACTGTGTATGAAATGTCAGCTTAATTGGTCGAGGCATTTTCGAGTTATAGAGGTTTGAATTTTTCGTGTTTGATATACACGCACGCACGCACACATCAAGCCATTTTTTCTAAATTTGATTTTTCGACGTTTTGGAACATTCTGAACATGTTTTCATAAAAATTCCGGATTAAAAAAAATTAAATCAACGCTTCTACGAGGAAGCAAAATGACATATTCAATGACGAGCCTAAAATCGCAAGCTAGCAAGCGACGCAGGTTTAACGATGTCATAGACCGACAATTACGAGGAACTACCCGGAGCCGGTTTACGACGATCTAACCGTGAACACAGGTGGGACAAATATTTGTGACTTCGGTCTCTAATAAATCCGCGAACAATTTATGCTTGAATATTTGTAGGGATGAGGCGGAGATGATGGAAGCAGGGATGGATTGCCAAAAGTAGATACCTCAGAGTTAGAAGGATTTGTGGAAGGTAGAAGTTCTGTGCAAGCGGATATGGAAGTACGAAGATGCAGATAACCGAGCAGAGGAGCGGATGTTACGATCTCTTACCGCGAATAACCCATCTAGGTATGTTTGGTTAGTCTCATGGCAAACACGGTAGATGTACACACCTAGAAAGTATAGACGACGATTTCTGACAAAGAACCAGCCTAGTTGATGCCGAAAAGGCGTAATCTGTCGGTCGCGCCTGATATCGAAGATGAAGCGGATAGTATAGTTAAGGTAATGTGCAACACCCTCCCAATTACCCCGCGCCCAGTTGGTCACAAAAACTGTACTGAATGCCGTTTTGGAGCCGCGGACAGCCGAGGAAAAAGAAACTAGTCTCTCCCTCCCTGGCAGATCCTGCAACCATCAAAACCACCGAGAAAACGACCGGTCGTTGTTTTCGGACAAAAATACGTCCGGTAAAACGACTGTTAAAACGACTTCATCCGCGGCAGAGAGCTTTCAGTCAGGTCGTTTTACATTTCAAGACTGGACAAGCAACCGCGGAAACGACCGTTCAAAAGACCTTTCAGTCCGGTTGTCGTTATGTGGTCGTTTCTTCAGTTGAAAATATGAAAACGACCGAACTGAAGGGCGGAGGTGTTTTGATGGTAGTTTGGTTAAACAGTCGTTTTCGTCGTAGTTCATTCGCTCATTAATTGTAAAACCACCTGACTGAAAGCCCTCCTTGGAAGTTGCTTGTATGGGGCTGGTACGGACACGGATAAGGTCGTTTTGACAGTCGTGTTCGCGGACGTATGTTTGTCCGAAAACGACCGGTCGTTTACTTGGTCGCTTTGAAGGTAGTTTGATGGTGTTTTTCAAGTTGCACAACTTGCCAGGGCTGCGTCTGCCGATTCCCTAAGGAAAGGCGTTTTTCTTTTTCCTTGGTGGACTGTGGTCTCAAAACGGGCATTCAGTACAGTTTTTGTTACCGGCGGCGGTATTTTATATCACCTTAACCCCTTCGTTGTCAGGAGCACCTATAGGGACTCCAACGTAAAGGGAAATAATTTTCTTTGACAGTGAAGGGGTTAACGAGGATTTTTAGCTTTCCGACCAGCTTCAGCAACCATAAAAATAATTGAAAAAACTGCCACTTTTCGGTCACTTTTTACACCGTTATAATAACCGCACCGATTAATAGGTTTGGTAATGTCAACTAAGCTGCGGTTGCGGGTGGCGAAGGAAAATGTTTGGTCGATTGAACAACATGTTTTTCACAATCAATAACAGAACTGTCAATTCAACTAAATATTCGATCGTATGACTAAATATTCGTTCAATCAACTAAATAGTTCTCTCCATCGATTCAAATATTTCCGTTGTTACCCGCAACCGAGGCTTAGTTGCTATTACCAAACCTTTTTATCGGTGCGCAAAAATATCCATACGTCTGCGAGCTTAGGCTGCCTGTGTTTGCGCACGGTCGTTTTTGTTCGAGTCAACTAAAAAACAACCGCAGCAATAACCGCAAATAACCCAGGTTGCACAAAAAAATTAGTTATGAGAAAGTGATCTAAATGGGTTACATATGTCCGTCTGGACGGTATCCGAAAGTTACCCTCCATCCAAAAAGTTAACTTTTGGACGTAGGATAGCTTGTAGTTACCATCCGGACCGACATATGTAACCCAATAAGATCACTTTCTGATAACTAATTTTTTTGTGCGACCTGGGAAACTTGCAGAAGGGTTATTATTCACGACAGGTTCGACAGTAAGAAAAAATAACCGCAACGTAACTGCAAATGAGTCTGCAGAGCGTTTATTGTTCACGACAGATAACCATAAAAATAACTTTCAAAGTAACCACAGTAAAGAGGTCCAACAGTGTTTTTTCGGTTATTTTAGCGGAAAATATCTGTTGCACCTCTTTACTTCGGTTATTTTTAAAGTTATTTTTACGGTTACCTGTCGTGGATAATAATGGCTTTGCAAGCTTATTTACCGTTAGTGCTAGTTATTTTTTAGATTAGTCGAACAAATAAAAACAATCGTTCGCAAGCACAGGCAGCGTGACCTTTCGTACGTATGGATATTTTTGCGGTTATTTTAACGGTGTAAAAAGTGACCAGGCACTACCATAATTATATTACAAGCCTCGTTGAGAGATTACATGGTAGTAGTCTGCTTTGCAGGTAGATGGAACCACACGTTTGGAGATAAATGAAAAACGGTACCCCGGATGCGTGACATCCTTCTTGGTCCGTCT
>JAPYZD010004721.1:0-10887 GCA_030522725.1 Ichneumoninae sp. B BG-2022a | reverse complement strand
ATAAAAGTACTTTAATAGTACTAAATGTATTTAAAAATTACTTTAAAACTACTGTAATTTTACATAATATTTGTGCATTAAATTTAATATACTGGTTTACGCATAAAAGCTTCCAATATCGGTAAATTAAATTTACAATTTTTTTTAACAGTGTGGGAAGAGCGGGACAATATGGACCATTCTTCTTCGTCCCAGATGAGACTTTCTTTTTCACTTTAAAAATAGTCCGTCTTGCCCCGCTCTTCCCCGCCCCGTCCATTATCGACTGACCTTCGTCGACATTCTTCCGCGAAAAATCGCAGCCACGGCCAAGTAACGACCTTTTCTTGGATCGCAATGGGCGAACATCGATTTAGCATCGAACATCTGCTGAGTGAGTTCGGGAACGGTGATAACGCGATAAGGTGCGGAGCTTCGCGGGGTCAGGGGCACGTAGCCGGGAACGAAGAAATGGAGCCTCGGAAACGGTACCATGTTGACCTGAAGTTTGCGCAGATCGGCGTTGAGCTGACCGGGGAATCTCAGGCAAGTGGTTATCCCCGCCATGCAGACCGATATCAGATGGTTCATGTCTCCGTAAGATGGCTGAGTGAGCTTCAGTGTGCGAGTGCAAATGTCGTGAAGAGCCTCGTTGTCGATACAGAAGGTCTCGTCGGTTCCCTCGATAAGGCCGTGGATCGAGAGAGTCGCGTTGTAAGGCTCCACAACCGTGTCCGAAGTTTTCGGCGACGGGATTATCGAGTAAGTCGCTATTATGCGATCCGGATATTCCTCGCGGATGTTGCGTATCAGCAGAAGTCCCATACCGGCCCCGGTTCCTCCGCCCAGAGAGTGGACTATCTGGAAGCCTTGGGAGAAATTTATCTCTTCGATTAGTTTGTAGGAGAGACCGGGGCGAGATGAGCCCTACACAAATAACACGACTACAACGCTGCCGAAAGTATAATCTATTATTTGTCACCCAACAACGATTTCATATGTTTTTAAATCATTTTGGGGTGGCCCATTACGCCCCGGGTCGGCCCGATTTTTCACTAGCCCGTCTCGCCCCGTGGGCCCATCTTGCCCCGATTTTCCCTACATCAAAGAACGTCTTGGCTCAAATGGAAGAGACCGTTTTGCCCCACTCTCCCCTATTCGCCGACTACTTTAACAATTCGGCTTGGATAGTAGGGAAGGAGCGGGGCAAAATGGGACAGTGGAGCAAAACGGAACAGTCGGGCAAAACACAATTTTCCAATCATTTTTGGATGGGACAGTGGGACAAATAGGGTAGAAGATACAGATAGATCGATGGGGCAAAATAAGGCATTCAAACATTATTGGAAAATTGCGTTTTGCCCCACTGTCCTGTTTTGCCCCGCTCTCCCCTACTTCAGATGCGTTTTGCGTCTAGTGGATGTTATCTACGGCGATGGGATTATCGAGCAAGTCGCTATTATTCGATCGGGATATTCCTCGCGGATGTTGCGTATCAGCAGATCCCATACCAGTACCGGTTCTTCCGCCCACAGCACTGGGCTACCTAGAAGCCTGCACTGATAATAAAAAATACGATTGAATCATACTAAACATTTGGGCAGGGACGTTCAATTAAATATTTTTCTGGAATATCTAAAAGATTGGATAGTTCAATGATTTTTTTTATGATTTCGCCGAAGTATTTTTGAGGCATTAAAATATTTTTGAGGCATTAAAATATTTTTGAGGCTTTAAAATATTTTTGAGGCATTAAAATATTTTTGAGGCATTATATTTTCTTTATATTATATTTTCTTCGCCCGTTGATTATTAATTTGACAGTCCTTGCCCGAATCTGTAGATGATTCAACCGCATTTTTTGATCAGTGTAGGAATTTATCTTTCCGGTGTGTTTATTAATCATAAAAAAAGTCTCGACTCAAATGGAAGACACCGTTCCGTTTTGCCCCGCTCTCCCCCATTCGGCGAACGGAGAGGGATCGAGTGTCAACTACTTTAAAGATTCGGCTTGGATAGTACTTCCGACGCGTTTAGCTACGTCTATTTGATTAATCGTTCGTAATGTACCCTGAACGAGATCGCAGGATTCAGCTTCGCGACGAACGAGCTCCAAGGTCTGATCTATCATCTCGGCTCCTTCGGTGTAGTGACCCTTCGCCCAATTATTAGCAGCTCCGGCTCGCCCGGCAACGACGTTGTCAGGCCTGAAGAGCTTGCCGAGAGGTCCGGACGTGGCGGAAGTCAAACTCGACGGATCGAGATCCACGAGGATTGATCTAGGCACGAATCTGCCGCCTTTTCGTGAATAGTTAATCGATACATTGTATTGATATTTATTTCGCGCGACAGATTCAAGAATTCCGACCAACCTCGCGCCTCCACGAAGTAGACATTGATGCGCTGCAATTGAAGGTCGGATTCTCCTCGATAGTTTCCTGTCGGGTCTATGCCGTGCTCGTCGCAAATTATTTCCCAGAACTGAAGACAATGATTCGGGATGACAAATACATTTTACGAAGGTCAGCCGTGATTTCTTCGACAATTTTTTTTTCTCTAAGTTTACCTTGCTCCCGATACCGTTTCCACATTGCCCGAGCTGTATGTGAACAATCTCCCTCATCTCTATTTTGAAATTTTTTTTTTTATTTGTTGAAAAAATTACTCTTTGATTTTGTGACCGAAATTATATCCGAAGTGTCGTGGTCGCAGGGACTTGAAGTTGCTGATTCAACGGTACGGAATCTGGACAATACGATACAGTGTGTTTCTTAATTAATTCGTTTCTGTCGCTGGCCACATTCCAGATGGATTTGAAATACATTTGAGACGAATTACGTATGTTCTTAATCCACTCGTTCCTTCCACCAGCATTTCAGATAATTCCATCGAAAAATAAAAACAATTTTCTGTAATGCGACTTCCGGTTTGAAAATCTCTTTTTTCTACCGAATGTGACGTCGTACCGGAAATACGTCAGTTCCGGTTTGAACGTCCAATTTTTTCGACCGGAAGTGACGTCACGTCCGGATTGAAAAATCTCATTTTTTTGGACCGGAAGTGACATCACGCCGAAAATACGTCACTTCTTGTTTCAAAGTTTCATTTTTCGACCGGAAGTGATGTCACAACGGAAATACTTCACAGCTGGTAAAAGATGGAGATTTTCAAACCGGAAGTGACGTCACTTCCGGTCGAAGAATGAAGACTTTCAAACCGGAAGCTACGGCCTTAAACTTTCGCGACTTAGCAGCGACCGTTTGTACTATGTTGACGGCTAATTTATAATCCGCACGATGAAAACGTTGGTAGGCGCATATCGTCGCGTGTTTCAAGTACGAGCCGGATGACGACGCGGGTCTCGATCTACGTCAGAAGGACAAAACTCGCCAAGGACGTACCACCTCCTCCTATAATCCTCGCGATAATTCTATTATAATAATGTTCTTCATCTATGATAATTCAACGTCACGAACTACATAGCGCGTTCGTGACTCCATCAGTTTCGCGAAGATACAGAGACACGCCGTACAACGGTGTGTTTTATATACACTGTAGCGATGTATCATATGCGCAATAGAGCGTTGTCCTCGTACCCGATGAGATAATACGTAATAACCAATTTTTTCTCAAGGTCCTTGCTTTATCAATCTCAGTTGGCCAGAAGGACGATAGCCCGAGTTCGATAGAAATACAACGCGAGTACAATGAGCGACGCGAGTGGCGCCCGTAAACGTCGTTAACGCGTCTTCGCCTTAAATCCTTTAAATTCCTCCAATATTTTTTTTTTAATTTTTAAACGGTGCCGCGCGATTTTTAATTAATTAAAATTAATATTAATTTTAATTATCGTTAACGGCGAGGTTTCGGGAGTCAATTGACGCGCAAAGCAGAATTTAGAAAGAAAGTACATTATAATGAATGGAAAAAAATAAATACAATGCGTGCCTATACTGATATTATAATACAAAGTTTTCTTGTTGTTGTTTCTTTGGGCTAATCATAAAACGTTTGTCTCGTCGTCATTTCGGCATTGTTAAAAGTTTGGGATCCTCGGTTTTCCCAGCGTCCAGCGCGTTCTCCACGTCGTCGTGCGCAGTGTTTAAGTTATCCGGCTCGTCTTCCTCGTTCGACGACTGTAGACGGCTCGTTTTCTCCGCATCCTGTTGCTGCTGCTGTTGCGACGGTGTTTCGACTGTCGCTACCTTGCCGGCCGTCGAACGACGACCCGGCCGTCCGTTCAGCAGGAACCTCAGAGGTAGAGACTCGCGTCTCCGCCTTTTTCTCGCGTTTCTGATGAAGAAATCACATACAGGTTAAATTACACTAAACAGCTTATTTAAAAATAATAAAATGTTTAAATTAACTAACGCGGGCCGAGTCGGGCAGGACCAGAGCTTGAAGTCCGCTCCGAATTGTTCGCCCTCCTCGATCGTCTGTGGCAGATGAATGTTTAGAGTTTCTGGAAGAAACACCGAAGTGAGAGCACCGGCGACGCTCAAAGATCCCATGACGATGAGCGGCAGAACCCTCGAGTAAACGGCCAAGTGAACAATGTACGGGAAAGTCAGCAGGCCGATACCGGCTATGAACGAGGCTATTCCCATTGCCTGTGACCTCAGAACGGTGGGCAATAATTCACCGACGAACACGTAGAACACGGCGAACGACGCGGCAATACCGAATTTTCCGATCATCGCCAATGACACCGTTACCCAGACGGCATCTGTCGAAAAAAATGTACATTATTTTTTATTTTCTATTTTTTTTTTTTTTTGTAAATTATTGTCGATCATACCTTCGGGAACGAACATGCAGGATACGCAGGCGACTCCACCGAGGAGCATGGTCAGACACAGCACCCATCTCCTGCCGAGCCTGTCCATAGCGTACCACGTTATCACGTACGACGGTATCTCGACTATGCCTCCTGCAAATCAAACCACATGAAATGAAAATATTTCTAACGCATGCACGGGAAGTCCCACTTTCCGGTCCCGTGAAGAGAGCGCAGAAAGGCACTTTCTCTCATCGCGTGGGAGAAAAATACTGCGCATGCGTACAAACGCAATATGGTATTTTTTCTCGCACTCGTGCGAGAAAGTGCCTTTCTGCGTACACTTTCCAAAATTGAGAAGCGTGGTTTTCGTGAATTTGTTAGGAAAAATTACGTGAACGTTATCGCGTACGACGATAACTCGACTATGCTTCCTGCAATTTAAACGTCATGAAAAAAAAATCCTAAGGCATGCACGGAAAATCCTATCCTCCATTTCTGTGAAGTGTGCGCAGAAAGGCACTTTTTTCGCATCGCGTGCGGGAAAAATACTGCGTATGCGTACAAACGCAATATGGTATTTTTTCTCGCACTCGTGCGAGAAAGTGCCTTTCTACGCAGACTTCCCAAAAACGAAAAGCGTGATTTTCGTGAATTTTTTATGAAAAATTATGTGAATGGCAAAGCCGAGAAATCGTGTGAATGCCGGCATTTTTCCACTCGTCAAGAATCCCCGTTCTACGCCCTTGCCATACAAATAACAATTCCATCGATCATCCAGCGATGATCTCGTGAGGGGGGGACGGGCAAGACGGATCATCCATTACGAACGTATTTTCCTAGCCACGCGAATCCACGCGACGCGATATACGAAGTGGCCTTTGACCATTCATCGTCAATCGACGATGGCTCTAACGACAAAAATGTTCCCGACCGATAAAAATTTTCCGCAGCGTCGTCAATCGCCTGCGCGAGAGTTAATCACATCAAGATCCAGATTTTTGTTTCATTTTTTTCCCCAATTAATATTACTTAAGGAAGATGACAAAATCGATCGTTTGATAAGTCGCGCCTCCGTCCATCCGGATTATTTTAGACGCAGCAAAGCGCGTTTCTCGGCGTCACGCACGCGACGCCACGCATCGCAATACCGCGCACCGTGCATCGCACGAGAGACGACAGATGCATCGGCGAGACGAGGACGGACTACCGGATAGCCGAAGCTATTTCATATTTCCACGAGAAACTTCTGTGCCGCTTGTTTTCGCCTCGCGACGAATGAAATTCCCGTCACGAGCAGCGCGCGGCTCGCGGTTTCCATCGGCTCCGCTCAATCCATCGCGAATTATTCGCGAAGCGAACGGAGGGGCAGGGATCCTATTAACATGGCGAAATACCTATGAAGAAGGCGAGATAGTCGGATACACCCAGATTCGTCGTGTTGTAAGATAGGCCGTTGTAGACGACCGCGTTTGCGACCCAGTCGAACGCCAGTATGAAGAACTTCTTTCTGATATTTGGATTTCTAATGAGATCCATCGGCGTCGCCGATGGCGGCGGAGGCCTGTCCTCGGTCTCCAGGTCGACCGACAGATCGCTGGAGTTCCTTCCGTTGCACGAGATGCCCTGTCTCTTCAGGATCTCCATCTGCCGATCAGACGAGAGTTGAGGAAAAAAATCGTTATTGACTAAGACGCGATGTGTCTCTTCGGCGACTCACTTCCATCTTTCTTAAAAAATTCGTCGGCACCCTTCGGCCGTTGACCCGGGCCATGTGCTGCACGATCACCTCGGCCTCGTCGATCCTGTTCTTGCTGAGTAGCCAGCGCGGCGATTCGGGAATTATCCACCAATAGCTGAAGAGCAGAACGAACGGCACGGACGTCGCTAACGATAAGGAGTACCAGTTTCTCAGCAGATAGCCCTGGAAAAGACGACAAATGGTTCTTATCGTTCGGGAACAAATAGTATTTCTGGTATCGGGGAGGGAAGTGCGTGATTTTCGCGGAGGCTTGCTGACGGACGCGAAACGAGGACAGAAATGACTCGAGGTGAAAATCCGCGCCGTCTTGTATAGCATGCGATACTAATTTTATGACTTCGTTAAAATAACGCCATTTCTTGCCTTGCAAAATCGTCATGCTCGCCAATGACGAGGAATGAGCTTTATTACTTCCTGGGGAGCAATGAAACAGTACTGCGCATGCGCACAGGTTAATAATGATCATTGGTGAAGACACATTATTGTCTGTATCAAACTTCTGAAAGTTTATTTTTGCGAATCGTCAAAATGCTGAAACTTTATTTGTCCGAATTGTTCAATTTTCAAAATTTTTTTATCTAAATGTTCATTGAAGCGATCTCTTCGGAAATGGTTGTTGGCCGAACGTTATTCCTCCACACCGTTATTTAACCGACCGCCATTTTTCCGAATAATAATTTCACCGGTCGTCACTTCTCCGAATTGTTAAACCTCTTTAGATCATATCGCCGAATCATCATTCTTACGAATCGCTAATCAACCGAATTAGGAAACTAAATAATGTGAGTGAAATACTATTTTCAACGAGTAACGTTCGGTCAAATGAAGATTCGCAATAATAAAGTTTCGGAAATTTGACGATTCGAAAAAATGAAGTTTCCCAAGGTTGACGATAGGACGAAGTAATTTCGGACCGATATGATTTTCGGCCATATGACGATTCAGCAGATTGAAGTTTCATCAAGAGTAGTGGGTCAAGAATAATTTGTCTTTTTTGGAATATGGAATTTGGACTTTGAAATCCATAATTTAGAATACATTTTTATTTATTTTTAACCGAATTTTTTAACATTCGGTCTGCGTCCCATTGATGATGAAATGGTAATATTATAGCGCGTGCGAATCATGCGTAGTATTATGACGACAAAATTTCGTATTCGGGGGCGTTCGTTATGCAAACGGTCTCGGCGGTCCAAGACGCGGGTGAGCGTTGTTGTATAATTTGTCGCATGCAAACATACAGACAGACAATAATGGACTAATCGTGTAAGAGACGGCTTCGGTAGTCGAGGTTCTCGATATTAAATTGTGCGCACTCATCATCGGCAAACAATGTAAGGCGCTTATTGCGATTCAAATTACGATCTTCCACGTCGCCTCGACGAGTGCAACACACGTGCCGTTGCCGTGTCATCCTCGGAATCTCGACAATCATATTAGGTAGTTTCAGTGTCGCGGAACGCTGTTCAATTATTGTATAAATCTTTGACGGACTCACCAGTAACGCCAGAAGACACATTGCCGTGGCGAAGAACATGCAGATCACCATTCCGGCGAACGTTCTGTACCTTGGACCCATCAGCTCGAGGGCTGTTTGCGAGATGAAAATTCAATTAAACATTGTTGCAATTTAAAAAATAGGGTAGAGCGCGGCAAAATGGGGCAACGGGGCTAAACGGGGTTTTTGGGCAAAACGTCATTTTCCAATAATTTTTGGGTGCCCGAATCCGCCCTATCGGATACATCAGGCTTTTTTGCCCAATTTTGCCACCTTGTCCAATCTAAAAATGATTGGAAAATTTAGTTTTGCCTAAAAACTCCGTTTTGCCCCGTTGCCCCATTTTGCCCCGCTCTCCCCTATATACATTGGGAGTGGTCGGCATACCTAGAATAAAAGGAATCTGATATATGGCAGGGAAGAACAGGCCGTTGACGGTCCTCAGCGCCGTGTAGACGACGTAGTCGGGACTGAAGCTCGTCGCGATTGAGAATATGACCTCGAGGAAAAGTATCGCGAAGAAGGCCGTTCTCCTGCCCCACTTGTCGGCGATCCATCCGAAGACGACGTTACCGAAGAGGCTTCCCACGTAGAAGAAGGTCGTTGACGTGGATGGCAACCAGCTGTTGTCGCATACGAGGTCTAGCTACGTGGATGCAAAATGCCATTAAGATTTGAAGCCCCGCAGTGATGATCATCCCCATACCGAAGCATTCTAACACTATATTCGATTAATCGTAAGCGCATAGAGGGCGATCCCGCGAGTTTCTCCAATCTTCGTCAAATTCGCAAGAACGAAATCGACGATACTGCGGGCAAACAAATTGATCGGGTGCCAAACAATTTACTTCTTGCGACATCCGACTAATTGGTCGGACCAGCAAATACATTTTGGTTGGGAACTAATTGATTGGGTCGCTTGATCGATCGATTAGCTGGTAACCAACAAATTTATCGATGTGGTCAATGAATTTATTGACCCAGTAAAATTAATTAGTTCGGTCAGCAAATATAAGACTGATTGGTTGGATCAGCAAATATAAGACTTATTGGCCGGATCAGCAAATACAAGACTGATTGGTTGGATCAGCAAATATAAGATTATTGGTCGGATCAGCAAATATAAGACCTATTGGTCGGATCAGCAAATATAAGATTGATTGCTTGGATCAGCAAATATAAGACTGATTGGTTGGATCAGCAAATATAAGACTTATTAGTCGGATCAGCAAATATAAGATTGATTGGTTGGATGGGCAAATACAAGACTGATTGGTTGGATGAGCAAGTATAAGACTGAGTGGTTAGATCAGCAAATATAAGACTGATTGGGTGGATCAGCAAATATAAGATTTATTGGTCGGATCAGCAAATATAATAATGATTGGCTGAATCAGCAAATGTAAGACTGATTGGTTGAATCAGCTAATATAAGACTGATTGGTCGGACCAGCAAATACATATTATTTTGGATCCATCTGATTTGTTAGTTCGACCGATCGACCGCGCAGTTGTCCGACGCGCCTAATGAATTTTCTTCGCGAATCCATGAGACCCATGCGTGACGCGGATGACATATCGCAGATAGTCGCCGAAGCTTCGTCCGGAATTTCGCCCTGATTGACGCTCGGTTGGACAGGAACCGAAGCTGATTGGTGCTGGCATGAGCGGCGCGTACATACATACGCGACCGAGAGTTTCGCTGCGTACCGTACTCTCGCCCGATCTCGAAAATTGACGTCTTCCTCGGAAGATCCATCGAACCACAGTGCGAGAATCCTTTCCGAAGAGAAAATCGCCACCAATTTTCTCCCGGCCCAGTCCAGCCCCGCAGCTATTTTTTTTCTCCACGCTACGAATCCAGTAACGTTGCGTAGAAGTTTAGTACATATAATCCCGTGGTACGGATTACGCCGGCATAATGCGGTCATCTGGTGGATCGTGAGTGCGCGGAGAGCACACACACGCAAGGGCGTTCAGGATAGGTACAGCGAGTTGAGCCTGGCATGTCTCATCGCGACACTCGAAACGCTTTGGTACACGAGAGTTTAGCATCGGGTGTTAGTGGCTCCCACAGCGAGAGGTGTCCATCACCCTCCGTTGACAGGAGGAGCGTGTTTGTCCCCTCCCGCCCACGCAAACCGCGCGGCCCTCTTCGACGGATCCGACGATAAATCCCTCGGCAGGTTTCGGACCCCGATACTCCCTCGCCGTCCTTCCACAGCCGCTCGATGCCTCGCTCGACTCTTTCGCAACCGCTCGAACCACGGCCGAAGACATTATCATTATATTTTGTAATTTCTTCTCTCAATTATCTTTCAGTTTTTCCGCTGCTGCGAAAGCGTCACGGACGTGGTAAATCAGATATACCGTCGGTTCTTTACAATTCTATTATTCCTCAGGTATGGGCGTTGCGGTAATTGGCCCGTGGCCATAAATTCGTCAGAGGAGTCGCGTAAAAGTCGCTTCTCACGCACTGAGAAAAAGTATAGTATTTTCTACCGTACCAATAGTTCCCAGGGTGAACGTCTATATGGATAGTTTCTGATAGTATAAATTCAATTGGTTAAATTATCATTATACACGGAAAAAAAATCATTGAATCAAGTAAAATTTGCTTGCGGGCTGCCAATGAAGTAAAAACGTTGATTCAATTCTACTTTGAATTCGTACAATTTCATACCGGATTGAAACGACAACATGTTACCTTGACAGTGCTGCTGTCGTTGTTTCAATATCATTTGGAATTGTAAGAATTTAAGGGATCATCTTAGTGTGAAATTTTCAAAAAATCGTTTTTTTTATTATCGGATAGTATACACGGTTACAAACATGCTGTTAAATTTTTAAATCGAAATTCGAATTATTTTC
>JAPYZD010004720.1:0-29672 GCA_030522725.1 Ichneumoninae sp. B BG-2022a | reverse complement strand
TATCAGCATCTTCCATATGCTTGATTTTTTTCAGATTTTTATCCGATCGAGAAGTGTTTGTAATTCTCTTTTATTCCTCTCAAACTTAGGCGGCGTCAGCCATTGCACTATTACGACCTTAAATCTCATCGGCGAGGTGCGACAAGCTCGGGAAGGGCTTTCGAACGCGAAAAAAATAGAGGAAAAAAAATTGAGAAAAAAAAGAAGAGAAAAAAAGTTGCCATCCATTCCACTTTAATCTACTCGCGGCGACTCCTCGTCGTCGACGGTTGCCGGGACGGACGAGAGCTTTTCGCCGAGGCGCTCGTTTTTCTCCGACGAGTTGTTCCTCTCGTGCACTCGACGCATCGCAGCTCCGACAAACCGGCGACCCAGTTCGACGTTAATCTTTCTAATCCCGGGCCGCGGAGGCTTCTCCCAGGTGGCAACCACCTACGTGCACCTTTTCACTCTTTTTCCCCAGCGGGAAAAAGAGTTGTTGCTATCGTGCATCGCGGAAAACTTCGAACCATCTACATCACAATTATTAAGATGAATAAAAAATGGACAAAATTATTCTCTTTAAGGACATTGATTTTTTGTTTTTCAATCTCGACCGCGGTTCAGTAAACGCGTCTCTTGCCAAAGTTCGCGGATCTTGCGTGTGGCAAACAATAAATAAATTTGATCGGCAACCGAGCAGGCAATCTACGATGCTTCGCGGAAAACTCCGAACCATCTACCTCATAATTATTATTATTACCATTAGAACAAAAAAATATATATATTTTCAAAAAATTATTCTCCAATCTTTAAAGAAATGGGAAGCCTTACAAAAACTGAATTTTTTTTCCAATGTCGACCCCCAGTACAGTAACGCGGCATGTGGGCTTAGTTGCAGTTTATTCTCTTGCAGAGGCCCGCCCGTCTCGTGTGTGGCAAACGATAAACAAAGTTTTATTTTTAATTACATCATCATTACTATTATTATTATTATTATTATTATTATTATTATTATTATTATTATTATTATTATTAAAAAAACATGTTTTCAAAAAATTATTCTCCAATCTTTAAGGAAATATGAAGCCTTACAAAAATTGAATTTCTTTTTTCGAATCTCGACCCCAGTTCAGTAACGCGTCATCTGGGCTTAGTTGCAGTTCATGCTTTTGCGAAAGCTCGCACGTCTCGCGAGTGGCAAACGACAAACAAATTTTTATTTTAAATTACATCACTATTATTATTATTATTAAAAAAAATATTCTCCAATCTTTAAGGAAATGTGAAGCCTTAAAAAATTAAATTTCGTTTTTTCAATCTCGACCCCAGTTCAGTAACGCGTCATGTGGGCTTGGCTGCAGTTTATTCTCTTGCGGGAGCTCGCACGTCTTGCGTGTGGCAAACGATAAACAAATTTTATCGGCATCCGAGCGGGGAATCCCCTGAGGAGTCTCGGCGAAAGCGCTCCGGAAGTAGTCTAAGAGGATGTACCCGTGGAGTACCGATGGAAGGAAGAGCCGGTGCGGTGAGCTCGCAGACACGAGGCCCGGAGTACAAAGCCCTCGGCTCTCGTTGCCGGAAGCAGCGGAGCAGAGTGAAGAAGAGAAGACGAGTCGGTGGGGCTCATCGATGCGTTCGCGAAAGAGAGAGAGAGAGTGAGCGGTTACAGCGGCGAATTGAAAACCGATAAACTCTCCGACGTCTAGACTACAGGAGGTACCATCGCCTCGCTGGCTGTTTATCTACGTAACAGTATTGTAACAACCGCAAACCTCGACGAACCTCAACGAAAACGGGCCCTCCCGCGCACCTGGAGAACGCGTGTGCGGCTTCCCTGGCGCGCATCACCGGTTCACGCTCTCCTACCAATTATTGCTTTAAGTTCTGCACTTGGTTCGATACGGCCATTCAAATTCTGACTGCGAAATATTTTGGGGGCATTTATTGTAAAATTAAAAGTTGTCATTACTAATATATTTTGAACATCCGGACGGATTATTTTTTTTTAAATCCTTACTAATATTTTTTAAATATCCGATGCAAGATGACATTTTTTTGGGTCTGAAAATTTCATTTCGTTTGGACCCGGAAATGCTGACACTTAGGTTGTGTAGACTGAAAAAAAAATCAATGACTCAAGTAAAATTCGCTTGCGAGCTGCCAGAAAAAAATGGTTATTTCAATTCTACTTTCAATATTTGCAATTGCATGTGCTATAGAAACGATAACACGTCACCTTGACAGTCTTGCCATTCTTGTTTCAATACCATATTGAATTGTAAGAATCGAAACATTTTTTTTTCAGTGTAGAAGTTTCTATCGGGAGTTATTTGTTTCCTTCTTTGGTGCGTCGCGCCGGTTCTCTTCTACCGGTTCTCTTCTACCAATGATTGCTTTGAGTTCCGCACTTTGCTCGATGCAAACATCAAAATTTTTACTGCAAAATATTTATTGGAAAATTTATAATTAAATTAAAAATTTCCCAGGCTGATATTAAAAAAAAATCCCGACGGACATTTTTTTCGGTCTAAAAATTTAGCTTTGCCGCAGCTCGGGAATGCTGAACTCTTCGGTTTCGTAACAACCTTCCGTCGGGAATTATTTATTAGCTTCCCCGACGCGTCTCACCAGTTCACGCTCTCCCATATCGAGTCCCATATTCTGTTCGATGCATCCAAATTTTTACCGCAAAATATTTCATGAAAAATTTATGATGAAATTAAAAGTTCTCATTGATATTTTATAAATGTCCCGATAAATATTTTTTAAAAATATACGATACGAGTTCACATTTGGGTCGAAAAATTCAACTTTGTCTCGACCCGGCAATGCTGAACTCTTCGGTTTCGTAACACAACCTTTCAGCGGGAATAATTTGTTTGTCCCGGATAAAAATATAAATTGGAATAATAATCGAGACGGTCGGTGAATGAACCGGCGGAGTCTGGCAGAGTGACGTGTGATAGGGGCGAGCGGGGAGGGGGGGGGGGAAGACGAAGTCACGAATTGCCTGCAGCGTGCGGTGCCCATCGCGATGGTTCAGCCCTGGGTGCGGACACTCGGCCCGCGAGAGCCGCGGCCGAAGGTAATTATTGTAATTGGAATCGAGAGGTCCCGGACGACCTACATTCGCGGGCGGACTGTCTGTTCACTCGTATAGCTATATGTATACCATACCGTCGTAAACTATACATACTTTACTTTTTTTTCTTTTTTTTTTCAAACCCGTCAGCATTGCTCGAGCGCGGAAGAAATCTCGTCATTATACCCTCGAAAAAGCGATTATGTCCTTTATTTTTTTGTCCCTGCATTCCTCTGGCCCGAAGGGTTGGATGGCCTCGCTGCTTCGAGAATTATTCATTCTTCTCCTCTCTCCGTAACTCTCGACGGCTTTTGCGCTTTTTCGAGCACTCGCAAGTACATTATAATTTTCATAATTTTTCAATATGTGTATGAATATATAGATATATATTTCGTAATCCATAAAAATCTTCAATTTGGTCGAAGATTTCTTTCTATAAAACGCATAATGAAAGTTTCCTAAAAGATGAATGGAAACTTTTCCGTCAATAAGTAAATAATTAAATAAATAAATGAATTTGCCGCGACAGTTGAAAATACATAATAATTTTTTTAAACCTTGCATCCTGCTTCTGTTTGGAATAATTTCGGTCGTATTTCGTATCTCAATCCGGACAAAATACACTTCTATATCTTGCTATCCATAAAAATCTGCAATTTGGTCGAACATTTTTGTGCAAATAGCATAATGAAGGTTCCCTAAAAGGTAAAAGAAAATTTCTTCCTCAACGAATAAATAATTACTAAATAAAAAAAAAAAATTGCCGCAACAATGAAAAAGTAAACATCATTTTTTTTAAGTTTCCATCCTGCTCCTGTTTGGAATAATTTCCGTCGTATTTCGTATTTCAATTCGGACAAAATACACTTCTATATCTTCCTATCCATAAAAATCTTCAATTGGTCGAAGATTTTTGTGTAAAAAGCATAATGAAGGTTCCCTAAAAGGTAAAAGGAAACTTTTTCGTCAACGAATAAATAATTACTAAATAAATAAACAAATTTGCCGCAACAATGAAAAATAAACATGATTTTTTTAAAGTTTCCATCCTGCTCCTGTTTGGAATAATTTCGGTCGTATTTCGTATTTCAATCCGGACAAAAGAGGCGGTGTTCGACGGTGTTCGCGCATACAACGCAATGCTTCTTCGCTTCGGTGCAAGTGTGCGACTTGCGTGAAAGTCCAATTGGATCCTCGCTTGGCAACAGTCCTCGCGAGTTCTTTCTTTTTGACGTGAATCACACTATCCCTCACCGTCTCGTTTCGTCTCTCTATCAGAATTCATTCCCGGGACCGAAAGAATTTGCCGCCGCAGATGCCTTGACTAATGAATGTTCCGAGTCTCCCGATCGAGCTGATGATTCAGCCAGAAAGGGGCTCACAATTATGGTCATTAGTTATAGAAATCTCGGTAGTCCCGTGGAGATTTTTACGGCGCGTGGAGCAGTCTTCGATATGCCACACTGTCGGACTTCGGAACATTCCGTTTGACTTAAAAAAAAAAAAAACACATATTTTTAACGAAAAAGAAAAACCAGATCGAGAAGCCTCGAAGAGTTGCGTGAGAAAGTTTTGCCGTCGTAATGTAAAGCGGGCGTTACTTAAATTATCATCATCGGAGATGTTCAATTTACAATAGTTGAATGTACTGCAGAGTTTTCAGTGGTCGAGCGACGTTGATAATTAATTACCCACCGTTACGCTTACCCGAGTATTAAATGTACCGTACTGTTGCGTGTAAACTCGATATTCGCTAACCGACCGCGCGCCGTTCGTCGTTAGCTTGTTTGGTTATTTTTCTTTATTTTTTTTTATTGAAGGTTACATCGAACAAAGCAGGGTTCGAGGCGTGCGAAACAAAGAACCGCAGAGTCCGCTCACCCATTAACCGTGTGGGTATAGATAATGGGTGCCCGTAGCCGCCCAGAGTTCATCGGCACTTGTCAATTAATGGACTACTACGGTATACCTATTAATATTCCAGTCGGCCTTTTACGCGTTACAATGAATATAGTTGAATTTATGAAATGAGAAACAACGATGGCGCATAACTTGTTCCTCCGGCTATAAATTTAAGTAATGATAACTCAGCGTCGATCTCTGCAATTAGCTATTGGAAATGTTTTTAAACATTTTCTGGATAACAGCAACATTAAGAAAAAAAATGAATTTTCTGATAGGTATCCAATTTTCAAAAGGATCGACTTTCCGTTTTTTTTTTAACCGCATGCAGGACCGCACTAACTTATTAAATTTAGGACATTTTATTCTGACGACTGGATTTAAAGAAACGAATGGAAAAGGGAACACACAAAAGTCGTATACGCTTTACAATCTGAGATTAAAAAAAACACAAACATACAAATTATTTTCGCCTGTTGCCAGCCGGAGATTTAGAACATATAGATTGAAGAGCGTTCGAGATCTCGGTGATTAGCGATGGGAAACATTTTTTAACATTTCCTGGATAATTCAGCGCCATTAAAAAAAAATCTAATATACATGAAAGTGGATACCCCAAGTATCCACTTTCCATTTTTTGAAAACTCCACAATGCACCACCCTCACTTATTAAATTCAGGTAATTTAATGTTCCGGGCTAGATCAGCAAAAAGAAAAAGTGGAAAATAGAACACAAAAAAATCGTCTACTAATAACGATCTCTAATAAAAACTACCAAACAAACAACCAAACTTAAAAATTGTTTTCGCGCGTTGCAAGCCGGAGATTTGGAACAGATGCAGGTTGAAGAGCCTGGGGTGAAGTTCTCGAGAGTTTTCGGTGGTAATGCAGGTGGGTGTTCGCTGGCGAGTCTCTCGTCAAGTGCAGCGAAAAAGTGCATAAGGTCAAGTGGCCGGGCCAAGTGGTGTTGGGTGGCCCGCGTTGCACCTAGGAGACAAGCCACGCGGTCGGTCGCTTCGAGTACCGAGAGCAATTCAATGCTCGACTCTAGACCCTTTTTCCGCCTGGCACTTTTTTAGGTCGTTCCCGATTCCATCTCCGCATCGGTAGCACCGGCTCTGCCCACGTTAGCCAATGCGCGAGATTGCCTTCCTTCTACGCTAGAACCGCCCTCTGCTGGGTTGAGTGTTTCTGGGTCAAGTACCTTCCGACCGCGAGGTGTTCAGCCCAGAACGAGTACACAGACTCTCCGGCGAGTCCTTTAATAAAATCAGGGTGGCTCTTCCGTCCAGCTTCGCCGACGTCGCGTCAAGAACCGCGCAACTTCATTCCGAAACTCCGCATTCCTCCCGAGTGGAAATTTTCGAGCGTTACATTGGGCCCTGATAGGATCCTGATAAGGCCTTGTCAGGACCCGATGTAACGCTCGACCGCGAGGCCTTCAGCCCAGAACGAGTACACAGACGCTCCGGTGAGTCCTTTAAGGAGGTTGGAGCGAGTGGTGTTCATTCCGTCTACATTCGAGAAATTCGGGCAAGCATAGCAAACACTTCCCAATGTTATGAAAATCTGAAAAAATTCATACTTATTATAGGCATTGAAAAGACTAATTTTACGTAATAATAATTTCAAAATGTTATTAACAAATTGTTGAAAAAAAAAATTGTTCATCAAAATATGTGGTACCTAAATTTTTTTTTTAATAAAAATAATTCGTTCATTTTTCGGAAAGCGTATGAATTTTTTCAGATTTTCATCTTTATTCTGACTTTTGCACATTTTTCCATGTAAAAAACAAGAAAAATCAAAATAAAGATAAAAATCTGAAAAAATTCATACGCTTTCCGAAAAATGAACGAATTATTTTTATAAAAAAAAAAGTTTAGTTACCACATATTTTGACGAACAATTTTTAATAAAAATAATAAAATCAGGGTGGCGCTTCCATCCAGCTTTGCCGACGTCGCATCGAGCGTTACATCGGACCCTACATTTTTGAGCGTTACATCGGGCCCTGATAGGATCCTGATAAGGCCTTATGAGGACCTGATGTAACGCTCGAAAATTTCTACTCGGGCTCGTGTAGACTTCCCTAGAAAAACGAATCCAACAGGATCTCGGAGGACTGCGTGAGGAATCCAGTTAGCACGGTGAAAGGAATCGCCTCGCTTTTCATTGCCTCGTTATCGCGCCGAGTCGCGGAGTCCGGTCGCATCCTGCCCGGACCAGTCGCCAGTTACCTTTGAGATATTCAACGCGAAACGAGTTCCGCGAAATACCTGTGCGTCTCGTGTTTGCGCAAGGAAAGTCATTAACGGCGACGTGGGAAAATTAAGCGGGCACGGTACAAAATTGTTGTCCACATTTGTGCGCCGGTGACATTTATGCATGAGCTTCCGTTAAGAGCCGATCTGGCGCGAACCGCCCTCGGAGTTTCTCCGTATCGCAGACTATTTCGCCTACGCTCGATTCCCGCCGCACGAGAACATTTCAATGCGAGATCGCATGCTACGCGCGGAGCATTCCTTGCCAATGGTCAGCTAGGAGAGTTGAGGTACACGCAATTGATGCAGTAAATACCGGCGCCAGGAGTCTGGAAAACCAGTGTCAGTTCAACTCTGCGGCTACTGCTGGCAGTATGTTGGCGTTGCTGGTTCAGCGGAACCTATGGTTACCACTTACATCTACCAGTTAATGCGGTTGCGTACGCGAGAGTGGCACAACCGTTGATCTCGACGCGGTTGCGAGGAATACGAAGCGAGATAACGCGCCCTGTGCGGGAGGTATCGATGACCGTATGAACTGGAGGTCTCCGTGGCGCCAGTTTTCCATCTCGTACTCCGAGCTATCCGGTAATCCACCGGACGATCCGCTGGTAGGATTGTAAGCTTGCAGTTGTAACTTTGAAATGGTGCATTTTTAATCCCTCGGTCGTCTTGGAAGCGGTTTACTGATAACGCTACTTGGGGGCGGTTTTTGTTGGAGCAACATGCGAAAGTATTTAAAGGAGTGAATTACTAAACTTACAATTGAACCTAATATCGATGACCGTATGAACTGGAGGTCTCCGTGCGCCAGTTTTCCATCTCGTACTCCGAGCTATCCGGTAATCCACCGGACGATCCGCTGGCAGGATTGTAAGCTTGCAGTTGTAACTTTGAAATGGTGCATTTTTAATCCATCGGTCATGTTGGAAGCGGTTTACAGATTATGCTACTTGGGGGCGGTTATTGTTGGAGCAACATGCGAAAGTATTTAAAAGAGTGAATTACTCAACTTACAATTGAACCTAGAAATACACGTAGTCACGATACGAGATGATTAGGGCTATTGTGTGAGGTCCTGGTTGGGACTAATCCAACGGCTATCGGAACTAATACTATGGTCACGTCAACCGCATAAGTGTCCATGACCGGCCGCAACTGTTTCTCAATCGTATCACCGCAAGTGATCGTTGCATCGCAGTATTGCAAACCTTCTGCCTGAAATACCCAATATTGATCTTTGCAGACTTGCTTACAAGCGTTCTCCGACCGGTTCATCCGTACACTTTCTGTTTTCCCTGTTTAGGAAACTATCGGCTTGTCATCTAGAATTTCCCTACTTTTGTCAGAGGGATTTGAACGTTGCTCCTCGAGGATAGATGTTTGCTCAACTATGTCATCTTATAACAAGCTCCGACTACTTGTCTTCGTACTTGTAAAATGGAATTTTTATCTCCCGGCCATCGTAGCATGATTGTATAATGAGTGATTAATGATTATATATAATGAATGATTTAACGATTATACAACTCGGAGGCGGTTTTTGATGGAACGACATGCAAAAGTATTTAAAGGCGTGAATTATTGAAATTACAAGTGAATCAAGAAATGTACGAAGTCGATATACGAGATGATTATGTCTATTGCGTGCGATCCTTTTCGGGACTAGTGAACTGTTATTGGAAATAATACTATGGCCGCATTTAGTGTTCATGACCAGTCGCAACTGTCCATCAATCCTATCACCGCGTCGTGATCTTTGCATCAAAGTTTTGTGAAGCTTTTGTCTGAAATACCCAACGTTGATGTTTACAGAGTTGCTTACAATCGTTCTCCGACCCGTTCCTCAATACATCCCCTGTTTTCCCTGCTTAAGACACTACGGGCTTATCATAATGAATTTCCCTACTTTCGTCGGAGGTGCAGGAACGTCCTTGCCCGACGATCGATAAAATTTTGTTTGCTCAACTGTGTCATCTTATTGCAAGCTCCGACTACTTCGCCCGAGTTTGATGGAATTCTCGCATTGCAAAACAACACCGTGGAGCGGAGCCCGCTCACTCACAGTCCCGCAAAGCGCATTTGCACTACCGGCTTCCCTTCTCGAGATTAATTCCGTCTCGGATTTCCATTATACCGAGACATTGTGCTCGTATGCACAATACAACTTCTTCGCGTCGGCAGTCTGTGCTCTCCAGCTTGGAAACAGCAACGGCAACTGGCGTAGAATGAAGGGGCTCCGCTCGCTCCTCCTAAGACTGCTGGTTTTCCTGAGTACTGCAACTACGGGGCCCTTTATATCGTTCCTTCGCTCGCTCGCTTTCTCGTTATTTCCCCTCCCTTTATCACCCCGGCAGCCCGGCTGGATACACTTTGCTTCCTGCAACTTTAACTGTACCACGCATTGTGGAGCGTCTCAAACGAGCTTCTTTGTCTCCGGCACGCATCTACGCCCCATATCCGATAACAATTTATGCACCCAAGGCGTCGCCGCGCGAACGACTCGAGCGCCAGCCTCCACCTTCCCGCCCTTCATTCGCACATGGAACTAATGAAACGAACCTGTCGAGCGTACAGTGGACTGTGTGCACATGCAGCGCGCAACACAATGACTCCCCTCGACACTCGACCGAGTCTTCGGGACTGTCGTGATCGATAGTTTACGCGGTGGCGACGATTCCTGCTCCCCCGCGAATTCCAGGTTATCCCGCCTCATTACAAAACCGCGACGTGACACGGATTACATACAATGAGTCAGCTAACAGAATGAAAACGGCAAAGTGTCTTCCATCAGCTTTGATGACGATGACACCATCGCCGTCTCCATAGCGCGACGTAATACTCTGAATAGAGAAGCTCCGGTCTTTCAGAAGGGAATCAAACCAGCGTGACGCCATGTAGAGTCAGGCACGACCATCTGGAGCCCGTGAAATTCGTGGTGGAGACTTGACACTACGATCCTGTTGGGCTCCTCTCGAGTCACTATAAAGTTTTATGGCCGGGGACAGAAAAGAAGCCGTTTCTGGCAAAAACACAGTTAGAGCTTCCACTCTTTAAAACCAGATAGATCGGGGTGTTTAGTTTTTAGGCCGTCATTCTTACGTCAGCCATTGAATCGTCTCGATTGCCAGATATGCGGCTTACATTCTGGCGTTTCGATTTCACTACAAACAAGCTGAAAAATGGTCATCCGTTTCAAAGCGGCGCACGGATGAAGATAGGGTTGGGAAAATATGAGGGTCGCTTTAGGGTTGAAGCTTTTAACGAAGGAGACTCATGGAATCGCGTTGCGTTTGCAATACGTGTGCGTTGAAATATGCAGGTTTCGTTTAACACGGAAGGTGCATGTACGTATAGACGCTCCAGACGCTTCATGTGGACTTGCCCGGCGCCGAAAAAGTGGTCCTAATTGGATATCAGCAGATTCCAAGTTCATCGCCAAGTCCCGGACCAGGCGGGATCTCGTCCGGGCATTCGCCTCCACCCTCCCGCCCTTTTTATACCCATACCCCCCCGCTTCCCCCCCCCCCCCCCCCCCCCCCCCCGCCCTGCCCTTCGCGAGAGAAACGATCCACCCGTTGATGCGCTCTAGCGAACACCACGAGTTTGCCCACGAGCTGGCTCTCATCTCACTTCGAAGCAGGATATCTCAATTCGTTGAACAAGCCAATCAGGCGACGGGAACCTCGGCAACCACCCTGTAATTTGCATGACGTTGCAACCGTTTTTACGAGGTACCACGCACACTTTCTTGATCATCATGACAACGTTTTAAACAATTTTTTGTTTTCACTTGATCGAATTTTTATGTTTCTCTTTAATCGAACAGCCTCTCGTCTGCAAATATGAATCCCTTTTCTCAGAGTCACGGATTTCTTCTTTTTTTTTTTCAACATTTATGGTGTTGTATTTGTACGATTTATTTTAAATTACGAATTTTCACACGCACTTGTTTTGCGGCAATTTAATAGCGCGAATACATAAACATTCGTGCATAAATGAGCTCGTGACGTTTATCGAACTGGATACCAGGTGCGTGCAGTTTCCCGGTGGGATTTGAGAACCGTCGGTAAGGGGGCGAGAGAAAGGGTGAATGGAGGAAGAGTAACGGCGACGAGAGCACCGGCCGGCGCACTTTGGGGCCTCGTGTGTGCTGGTGGAGAACGATAAGTTTCACAGTCGTAAATGTCAAATATGCAAAGGCCGCCCTTCGCTTATATGCTAATTTCGACTTGCTTGTTTCTAACGACCATTTTATTACTTTCATTAGGTCCGTGAGACCCATCGAGATTTAGTAGAACTATCCCGAGGCCGAAATTAAAACGCGGCAAGACGTATTTCAAGGAAAAATATTAATTTATTTAAAGACCACTGTAAAGAAACGGAGGCAGTTACGGAAAATCGACTCCCAATTCGTCGTAATTAATACGGCGGGGATCCGCGAGAACTTTCATTGACATTCATAATTTCTCAAGTCTTCACGATCGTTCCGAGAAAAGGAGATTTGTGATCCACGCGACGATGATCGACCTTAAACTGCCACCATTAATTCGATGATTTATGGACCCACTTATGTTTGTTTATCTCTGCGCGTTTAAAAAGTCTTAAAAAAATACATACCAAACATTTCAAGTCTTCTCTACACTGTAAAATAAAAACTTCGTATGAGATTTAATGTATTGGATCTGGAAGTTTTTATGTATAAACTGGTATAACAATTTCACATACAGTTATGATAAAAAATTAAAGCACAGTATATTAAAAACTTGAAATACTTTGCGTTTAACAATTTACTTTAATGTTACTATCAAAGTACTTTGAATCCGATAACTTACTTTACTTTCACTGTCCATTTTCGTCACAATTGTCCGCTAAATTCGGTGGACCAATTTTTTCATAAAAACTTCCAGTCCGCTGCATTAAATTTACAATTTTTATTAACAATTCTACACACACAGAAAAATAATTTATTTGACGGCCACCGTTTATGTGGTTTAAGGAAGATATTTATTTGATTTAAATACATATTTATTTAAGTTAAATAAATAGTTACTTAAATGAAATAAATATTTATTTAAATCAAATAAATATTTTACTTAAAGCAAATAAACGGTGGCCGTCAAATAAATTATTTTTCTGGGTGCAGTTCCACAATTTCAATATTTTCAATTATGGCTGTGT
Source organism: Ichneumoninae sp. B BG-2022a (assembly GCA_030522725.1). Classification (NCBI taxonomy): domain Eukaryota; kingdom Metazoa; phylum Arthropoda; class Insecta; order Hymenoptera; family Ichneumonidae; species Ichneumoninae sp. B BG-2022a. The sequence goes on along the minus strand of JAPYZD010004720.1, from coordinate 17,261 downwards.
CCACTTTTTTCGCGATCTGTCCTCGAAGTGTGTTCTCGCTTCGGTCGCCGGGCGGTTTTATCCCGTAATCAGCGTTACGAGAGTCAAGGGTTAACTAATCAACTGAGTGCCGTGTCGAAGATTCCCGTTCTCGGATCACCCTTCGCCCATTGTAACGCTCCCGATCAATGCCTCTCTCTCTATTTCCTTTCTCATTACTGCCTCTCTCTCGCCGTCTCTCGAGCGGAGAGCCCTTTTGTTCGGTTCGCGGGATCGTCGAGGAAAAAGTTTCGTATCCCGTTGGCTCGTCGTCTCGTCGTCTGGGCTCTTCGTTCGTCGCTTTCGTGCATTGCCAGCGAAACGACGAATGCAACGGCGACGACTCGACGACTCGTCCGGACTTTATCGACGCTCCGCATCGCAAGTAGCCGCAGAAATGGGTTGCACCATCGCCAGACGCTTTATTCCTCCTGCCATACAGCGAGTTCCCGTTTGGCACATAATACGTTTCGTGTATTAAACTGCAAATTTACAACCACTGTACGGCTTTCCATGCACCCCTCTACCATTCGCCTGGTATAATAGGCCCGGCGACACGTAGGTTGGCCTCCTCTTGTTTGTACGCGCCGACCGAGTCTTCCGTTCCTGCGGCATGAAAACATCGCACTCCGTACGTATTCCTCTCGTACACCCATTTGGCCTCCACGTTCGTGTTCCGCAAGCTCGTCGACCATAACTCACCAAGGCTCTATTCGCCGCACCCCGATTCTCTCTATTCCCCCCCCCCCCCAGGATAGATCTTTCTGGAGAAACATTAAAATCTTAAAGGTCTGCGAGCAGACAAAAGACGTTGGCGCCCAGCTCTGTGCCCATCCGGCAGCGACTAGACGGATGGCGCAGTTACAGCATCTTTGTAACGAATTCGCGAGAGTATCATGGACGTTCACCAGGTAACGTAAGGATGCGATATAGCGGATCATTTTTGTTCCTACGGGTACGAGATTTCTAATATCTTTTTACAATTTTGTCAGTCGTAGTAAAAGTGATTTATTGCCAAAGTTAACATTTGCAGTTATCTTCTTATACTAAATTTTGTACCTGATGCTAACTTTACATATTGGCAAAGGGCCGTCGACTCGGGTCGTTCAGCCCAATTTTATCATTTTAGCGGCATTTTTGTCAATTACATGTACAGTGTAATAGACATTGGAAATCATCGAAATAGTGAGCTATTAAAGTTCATCCAATACTCAAAGCTGGTTCGCCAGGCCAGTTAACCAGCCGTCACAATTTATGTAAAAAATAATAAAAAGGAAAAGGAAAGAAGGGGAGGGAGAGTGTATGGAGCATTGGAAATCATAGAAATAGTGAGCCTACAGTATTGCAGTACATAAAATACTCATGACTCTAAAGACGTTTGGACGATACGAAATGTCATCGAGTTATAACGGCCGTGTTTTGGGAACTTAGTCACTTTGGGAATAAAATTCTACAATTTTTTGAACAATTGAACAATTTTGTGCACAAAGTGAACCATTTTTTCCCCAAAACTGTGCGTTGATAAAGAATCGCCATAGATGAAATTTGACGTTTTGCAGATATCTTCAGGGTCATAAGTACCGAAGTCTGGTACGTCCAGCCAGCCAGGCAGTCATCACAATTTTTGCAAAAAAGGAAAAAAAAGAAATGGAAATTATTAGCGGGGAATTCGAAGTCACAGAAATAGCAAGCTATTAAAGTACATAAATCAATCACATCATTGAGGCATTTCAGAAAATACAAGTACCACGTTCGCTATTTCTCGTATGATAATTTGGATAATTTTCCTCCACTCATAAATCCCCGCATTGTCTTCGCCCACAAGACTAATCGGTCATAGACGGACATCTGGCAGAGATTCTCACCGGTACTCTATCTTATCTTCAGACGACAGACGCAGAGATTCGGGGAGCGGGTAAGACAGAGGTGGAGTGATGAGAGATGAAAACAAAAAGGAACAAAAACGAAGAGAATGAACCCGCGGTGAGCGCTGTGTGCACAGCCACGCGTCCTTCGATGCTATCGCACGTTAAAATGCGTCCGGATCCTCCGTGTCTTCGTCCATCTTTCCCCTCGCATGCGCGACCCACACGAAAACCCATCGAAGTCCTTCTTTCTTCGTTCGGCACTGATCACCCTCATCTTCCTCTCTCGGTGGGCTTCCTCGCTCCACCGTGGTCGAGAGTCGACGAACGCCGTTCCTTCCCGAGCGGCCGGGACTGCGCAGGAAAGAGAGCCGGTCTGGCTCACGCTCGTGGCGGTAAGGTATGCGAAGATCGCGGACCCTGGAAAGAGCAAGAGAAAAAAGGATGAACAAAAAAACAAACCAACGAGAAAGGGATGGGAAGCCAGAGAAAGGGATGAAGGGAGACGAAACGAGAAAAGACAAAAAGAAAACTCGTCCGGCCATTCTGGCCATGGCTTGGCTGAGAAAACGCCGGGGAAGGCCGAAGTACCAGTGATGGAAGGAGTGAAGAAAACAGACGAGGGAGTATGGATAAACCCGGGAATTGAGTTTGATATCTTTCATAACAGTTCCGAATTCGCTGATGTGTATGGAAACTTCGATTCCAAACGGGCTCCGTCGTGGATATTCACCGCCTCATCATCACTGCTTTCATCATCTGGATAGATGAGTACATTGGTCTCTTGATTGAGGTACATCAGCAGGTTGTTGAATCACTACTGCTCTTTGGGTATATAAATCCCAATGTTTGATCTCATTAAATCCGATTCAATACAGTCTCAACCGATGCTTTCGCAAGGGACTTCACACCGGAAAACCTTGGAATTGTTCCATCAATCGATTGGTGTAATTACAAATCGAAATCAATAGGGTTCTTTCCTTCTTCTATTGCGATAAGTTTTCCATGAAATGGGGAATTCTTACAATTCGGAAGTTGAGATGGAGGTATGGATACCCATATTTGGATTGCCGACGTTTCATTCCTATACGATGATGCTGGTAATTTTGTTGCAAAGCAACAATTCACATAAAACTCTGACTCGGGAAAATGGATACATCCAAGAGTTAAGTTTGATGTCTTTCATAACAGTTCTGAATTCGCTGATGTGCATGTAAACTTCGATTCCAAATGGGGTTTTTCATGGATAATCACGCGTTCATCATCTGGATAGACGATTATATTGATCTCTTGATAGGGATATATCAGCAGGGCGTTAAACCACTACTACTCTTGTGTTGTATAAATCTCAATGATTGATCTTGATCAATCTCATTCAATCCCGTCTCAACCCATGCATTTAGACGGCACTTCAATCCTTGAAAACCTTCAAATCGTACCATCGCCTGATTGCTGGGATAACAAAAAAAAATCAAGTATTTTTTTTCCTTTTTCTATTGCGATAAGTTTTCCATCCGAGGGGGACTTATTACAATTTGGAAGTTGAGACAGAAAAATTAATATCCATATTTGGATAGCCGATATTTCATTCCTAGATGATGATACTGCGAATTTCGTTGCAAAGCAACAATTCACATGAAACTCTGACTCGGGAAAATGGATACATCCAAGAGTTAAGTTCGATGTCTTTCAAAACTTTTCTGAATTCGCTGATGCGCATGTAAACTTCGGTTCCTAATGAGCTTCATCATGGATAATCACGCGTTCATCATCCGGATAGACGATTATATTGATCTCTTGATTGGGATATATCAGCAGGGCGTTAAACCACTACTACTCTTGTGTTATATAAACCTCAATGATTGATCTTGATCAATCAATCTCATTCAATCCTGTCTCAAACTAGAAGGCACGTCACTCCTTGAAAACCTTCAAATCGTACCATCGCTTGATTGGTGGGAGTACAAAAAAAAACAAAATGATTTTTTTGATGATTTAAAAATGTTTTTCCATTTTCTATTGCGATAAGTTTTCCATCAGATGGGGACTTATTACATTTCGGAAGTTGAGACAGAGAGATGAATATCCATATTTGGATGGCCGATATTTCATTCCTAGATGATGATACTGCGAATTTCGTTGCAAAGCAACAATTCACATGAAACTCTGACTCCGTGTTGCGTTGAAGCGTGAATCTCGAAACTGGTCTAGGTATCGCGTATCATCCCCGGAGGAAAGAGGATGAAGAAGGAAGCAAGAAGCCCAAGACAAAGAAGGTGAATACGGGTTGAGGTAGCCTGACCCTAGCGACCCGACGAGTCTAAACAATCGGACGATCGGCCCTCGAAATATCTTCAGCTCCTGGGAACACATTTATGCGTGTCCGTCCGTCCGTCTGGCCGCCTCCGTTCGCCTGCCGGGCCATTTGTTAGGACCCCGCACCGTATTATCATCGACTTTGGTTCTACCGGTTGCTCTTTCTTTGTTTCTTCTTCTCACCGTCGCTGATGCCCTCGGTCCCATCTTTCTGCGACGTCTCTTCATTATTTGAACTCCGTGAATTGTGAAGCGCCGGATGTTGTCATTTTTTCCAAACATTTCATCCACCGAATTCTCAGTTTTAATCTAGGAAATTCTTAGTTTCATCCACGAACTTTTGCCAACCCAACTTCCGGAAAAAATTGCCAAATGGATTGGGTTTAAACTGCGATCGTCCCTGCGAAAGTTTTACATACCGCTAGTAGTGGTCCTAGTGTACCATGTTTCCTGATCGAAATTTACCATACACTGAAAAAAAAAATATCATTGATTCAAGAACAGTGACACTTGCGGGCTGCCATTGACATATGTAGTCAGTGTAATTATTATTTTCATTCTAACAATTATATATGACAATGAACCAATGTCTATGAAATTTATGAGAAGATATGTAACAGTTTCATTATCATGTGTCGTTATGGCAAGCAAAATAGACTTGAAATAACAGCGTATGTCCATGGCAGCCCGCAAGTGTCGCTGTTCGTGAATCAACGATATTTTTTTTCCAGTGTATGACTTGGTAGTTTTTCCAAGATCCTTCTCTCAGTGCATCTCGTCAATTCGACACACTGAAAAAAAATCGCTTGTGGGCTGCCGAAGAAAAAAATGTTTCACATGAAATTGTACGAATTCAGAGTAGAATTGAAACAACGTTTTTACTTCATTGGCAGCCCGCAAGCAAATTTTACTTGATTCAATGATATTTTTTTTCTATGTACCATCGCGCGAATAAGGCTGGTAACTTGCTACCGTTACGCAAATTGCGATCGCCCACTTTACGCTGATACACTGAGAAAAATTTACATCGTAAATAGTTCCCAGACGTCTACATTTTACAGTTACGACAATGATACAAAATTATAGTTGTAACTATAATTACAGTAATCAATAGAGTATATACTAGGGTGTTTCAAAAAAAGGCATTGTTTTTTAAATTTTTCTCCCACCTGTTAAAAGTACAGATTTCGATCTCAAATTGAACCTCACAAAAGGCGGTACCAAACAAAAAATCCTAAGAGGTGCCACATTCGACGGTTAACCCAAAAATTACGGCACCTCTCAAACTTAATTGTCAGCGAGCGTCTTTCGCTGGATTTTTTTATTGATTAATATATATAGTTCTATGGGGTGGGTGCTTAACGTTTTGTCATTTTTTGTATTAAACACAAAAGACTACAAATAAAAAAAAAATTATTAAAAATATGTATTTTGGGTTCACTACAAAAAATTACAAAAAGTTCATCTCCCATCCCGTAGAATTATATATTTCGATCTAAAAAAACATTTCGCGAAAGGCGGTCGTTGGCAATTAAGTTTAAAAGGTGCCGCATTTTCTGGGTACAAACGTCGAATGCGGCACCTCTTAGCATTTTTTGCTAGAGATCACCTTTCCCGAGGTTCAATTTGAGATCGAAATCTAGACTTTAAAAAAGTGAGAGAAAATTTTTTAAAAAATGTCCTTTTTGTGAAACACCCTAGTACATACTATCACAAACTACCTCTATAGACGTCCCCCGTGGGAACCATTTGTTGTAGTAGGAAACACCATCCTTTTTCTCAGCGTAGGAGCGTTAGTAAAACCCAGTTGCAAGATTGGAACCGGAAATTCGCCGAACAAGGTCTAAAACTTGTTGCGCGGAACAGGCTCAACAATGCATCGGAACGAGCTCGCCGCTGGGTTTATCATATTCGAGCGTACACAGGAAGCTGGAAACGTAACACCCTTATATCGAAACGCTTGGAACAACGCTGTCGCGGTTTCGCAACCGCAAACAGCCACACGCCGAGGCGGCGAGTGGCTGTTTGGATACCCATGCAATTCTGAGCGGCAGAGGAGCGTGTATCGGTACCGAGCGAGGGATATGTAAAGCGGCAAGTATGTACGTACATGCGGGTTCGCGCTCACCGGGAGCTCGTGCGAAACGCGCAACGCCGCTGGTGGATTCGAACCACGAGAACGACGCCGACAGTTTGCACGCGGTGGTACGTGTAAACTCTTGCGTGTATGGAAGGTGCCGCGGCGGAAGGATCGGTGAAACGCGAGTCGAACGATGGTCAGTCGGCGCTGGTCCATCGTGGTACGGAGTGGCCGATGGTGGTGGTAGGAGTTTAATTTGAGGCTGAATGCCCGCCGGGGCGGACAGCGGAGTGCCGGGGCGAGACCACAAAATCCACGCGCTCGGTCCAGCGATGCAAGGCTCCGACCGCTTAAATCCGCGCGTTCGCGATGAACGGCTCGTCCGTTCTCGCGCTCTCTGCCATTGATCCCCGTTCGCTCCGTGGGCTTCCACCGATCCAGGATTGCGGATGAGCGTCGCCGGAATAAGTTTCACTGCCGGAGACAGGAAATGAATGTTCGCCCGGTGAAACGACCGCAATCTCTTTTGACGCCCCAAAATTCGATTAACATCCTTCCGTCTGCTCGTCACGAGTTTCTGGAAACTTTAATGCCCACGGCTGGAACGAAATGATTCTCGATCGTTTTCACCGAAAATGTTGTGAGTATAATAGCTGGAAAAATCGCTGAATTACAGCATCGTAACGGATGGAACGAAGTCGCTCCGCCAGGTAGAAAACTTTGAACCCCAAAAATGTTGAATTTTAGTCGTAAAGACTTTGCCGCCCCCCCCCCCCCCCCACTGAAGTTACATTTTGTATCTGCTACACTGTAAAAAAATTGTAAATTTAATGTACTGGCACTTGAAATTTGCTAACATTACTGATATGAATTAAACATTAGTGAACTTTGCTTGCAAAATAAAAATACCAGATAATAAAAATTACCAATCTAATTGATAATCTTACTTTTACTGTTGGTATAACTTTGATGTTTTTTAATACTTGCAAATTAATACATTCGGAGAAATCGCGATGTGCTTCGGCTAGAACGCCCTAATAGCGACTGCAGCTCGGGAGCCCCGAAACGCTACACACTATTAAATAGCTAAAAGAAAGTTTTTAAATATGCGTTTTATCAAGAGTAAAATACGCCTTTCATCATACCGTCAATTTTTGTTTGTAATGAAAACGTGTATTTATTTATTATTACTATAAATTGCGTTCAATGACGATAACTGGGACGTGACGGAAACTGGGACGTTTTTGTACTCAGCTTAAATTATTTTTTTTTTATCTACGTCATTCTTCCGACATTCTTAAATTATTACGGAAACTGGGACGTTTTTGTACTCGGCTTAAATTATTATTTTTTTATCTACGAACCGTAATTCTTCCAACATGTATTCCAACATGTACCTTTTCCTTATCCGTTTTTAACGACTAAATTCTCCACCCTTCCGACAATTCGTACCGTATTATTATAATTTGCTTGCGACTCGAAAAATTTCCTCCGCTCTTAGACGAAGCGTCGACTCCTTTTTTTACCATCGTTCTCACGACCCCGAGAGACCGGGAGTCTCCAAAAGTGTCAATTCGACTGCTCCGAAACTTAGCGAAACGAGAGAGTGCAGTACTGCGAAAAAAAAATGTGATTACCAGAAGAGTGTTTCTCCTCCGGTCTCCCCGGATTCGCTCGCTCGCAAAACCCTGTTATAAATGTACTCGAGAGCTCGACGAGGCAGAAACGTGATTCGAATTCGATTAATCGACCGGAGCGGTTAGTCAGTCCCCCCCGTTCTCACACTTTCATGCTGTTATATATTGTACTTGTCACTCTCGAGAACTCCACTAAATTCGAGGGTCTCTCGGGCTATCGCGAGCCATTTCTATGCGTTATGTACGTTTATGTACCGGGCTGCAGTCCGACGTCGAATGTAATATTGGAATTTTTATCGATAGTTATGGACTGGAAGTTTTCCAGTATCGCCCATATATATATATATATAGGGTAAAGCGGGGCAAAATGGGGCAACGGCGCAGAACGGGGTTTTGGGCAAAACGTCATTTTCCAATCATTTTTGGATGCCCAAATTCGCCCTGTCGGATACATCAGGTTTTTCTGCCCAGTTTTGCCACCTTGTCCGATCCAAAAATGATTGGTAAATTTAGTTTTGCCCAAAAACCCCGTTTTGCCCCGTTGCCCCATTTTGCCCCGCTCTCCCCCATATACACACACACACACATATATGTACAGGTCTATGTACAAATCTCACGTCCAGTTTGCCATTCACGCGAAAATCTTTGCGCCCGAGAGTCGCGGCTCTCGTAGCTAGTCTGGCAAAATTGGAAAACGGAAGCCCGGCTAGCGTGGAAATATGAGTAGGGATTTGGCCCTCGAACCGGGCAGCGTTCACTCTCGCGAGTTCCGAGGAGGCGTATATAAGCGCCCGAAGAAACGAAGTCTCTCTGGCGCAGCGATATGTACGAAACGAACCGTAAAGAAAAGAAAAAAACAAGTATTGGAATCGAAGTACGAAAGGCTCCCGAAGTCCGCGCGCCGGGCATTTGCATATGTTTTATGCGGCGTTGAACATGTCTCAAACAGTCATCGTGCCGATCTTCGATTTATCGAATGCACGTGAACGCTTCACTGAGCATACCTAGCAGTGTAAACAATGATACATCTGCTCGCAGCTGAATAACAATTCACGCACACGGGTATCGGGTTTACCGGAGAAAACTTTACACGCGCACTAAAAGAAGTTTGCACTTTTTACAACTTATTGTCCACAAATGTAAACACTTTTTTATTTGTTGATTTTCTAATCGTAACATCCGGCTTCTAGTTTTGCAAACACACCCAGAAAAAAAAATTATTTGACGGCCACCATTTATTTGGTTTAAGTAACATATTTATTTGATTTCAGTAACTATTTATTTCATTTAAGTAACTATTCACTTAATTTAAATAAATATTCATTTAAATCAAATAAATATTTGACTTACACCAAATAAACGGTGGCCGTCAAATAAATTTTTTTTCTGGGTGCAAAAGTACAAACTACAATTGTTGATAACGCGGGAAATAAAAGGACAAGGCTGTATATTGAACATTGAACAAACGAGTTTATTCAATGTTGAACGAGTTATTCAATTTATTTGACAAAATAATTTTTACGAAACTTCGTATTCTGATTTTACGAAATAATTTTTTACTGTGCGCGATCGACTTTCTGGTCTACAAAGAATAAATAAAGGTTTTCGGCTAGTGGATTTTTCACCGGAAAGCTCTCGAGGAACGACGAACTTATCGTTTCTGCAGGAAGTACCGGCGATGTGTCCACGAGCCGAAATAAAGGGGAATCCCCATGTGAAATTCCGTCGGGAACGGACTTCGCCCTCGGTTTCGCCCGCAAACAAAGATAAGGCCCGAACCACGTAACAATTCCTGTTATCGCATTGCCGCTCTATTATCGTTATTACAACTACAATCAGGTGTGTGGAGAGGATTTCCTCGAAAATCCCTCCGGAGGAAAGAGGCGGTTTTGTATGTAGAGAGGGAGGGTTTGCTATCCAATGCAATCGCCGAGCAGTTATCCGCTCGGAGACTGCGGAACGAACGTGAAAAAGACCAAGAAACGGTGGAGACGAGGATGGACCAACGGGGAGAAATGGGAAGAGGCTAGATCGGCGAGAGTACAGGCGAGCTCCTTCGCGAATCAGCTGTTCGAGGGTTCGGTATAGTCACAGTAAGAAGTAACTTTTTCCAAGTAACTTTTTCCAGAGTAACTTTTTCCAAAGTAACTTTTTCCAAAGTAACTTTTTCCAAAAGTAACTTTTTCCAAAGTAACTTTTTCCAAAGTAACTTTTTCCAAAGTAACTTTTTCCAAAGTAACTTTTTCCAAAGTAACTTTTTCCAAAGTAACTTTCTCCAAAGTAACTTTTTCCAAGTAACTTTTTTCAAAGTAACGTTTTCCCGAGTAACTTTTTCGATGTACCCTTTTCGAACTCATTTTTTCAAAGTAACTTTTTCGTAGTAACTTTTCCATAGTAACTTTTTTCAAAGTAACTTTTTCAAATTAGCGCGTTGTGTTTGTACGCAGAGAGGGAGGGTTTGGTATCCGATGCAATCGCCGAGCAGTTCCGTTCCGTTCCGAGACTGCGGAACGAGCGTGGAAAAGGCGAAGAAGTTGTGGAGACAAGGATGGATCAGCGGGGAGAAATGGGAAGTAAGAGCGACGCTAAATCGGCGAGAGTACAGGCGAGCTCCTTCGCGAATCAGCTGTTCGAGGGTTCGGTATGGTTACATCAGGGAGCTGCGGAGGACCGGGATGCTCGGGCGAGGAAGAAGGCGCGGAGGGGAGTCGCCCGGCGGCGCGGTTCAAAGCATACCACGAAGAGAGAATGTTCTCGCGAACGGGCCGAGAGACCGCCGACGCCGGGAGAGAGAGAGGAGAGCCGGAGATGAAAACGCGAGAATCCAAAGGATGGAGAGAGGGATGAATAAAAGGCGCAGGAGGAAGGAGAAGGAAGAGAGTGAAAAGGCCGAGAGCAGACGCGTGGGAGCGCTCGGATCTCTTCTCCGTTCGCCAGAGGTGCACGGTGTGCTCAACCTCGCTGAGACAGGTGAACGGAAATCGAGAGATTATCCCATGTGGTCCGCAGTTCGGCGGCCAAGGCGAACCGAGAACCGATCACCGAAAACGGGGAATCCGCCGTCCTATCGCCCACGGATATCCTCGAGGAACATCTTGGTACTTCACACGCGAGGCGATCGTCTTTTTATTCCGTTTCCTTTTTTTTGAGGAAAAGAGATTGGGTTCGAAGTTTGTGGATGGCTACAAAGTTACAGGTCGGAGTTCTTTTTTTTTAATTTACGGTTGTTCCAGCCGATTGCGCAATTCGCCTTACGAGCGGCTTGCAGTATCTTCGGGAAACATCCTGTTGCATCGTTCCTTCGAGAGGATCGATGTACTCGTACGCAGTGAGATTTCTTTTCTACGTTTTTTTTTGTTTCTCCGGCTCAGTGCAAGAAGAAAAGATTTTTTTTTGCGACCGGAAGTAAGGGTTGGAGATGAAACGAAGATAAATTTAGGCGTTCTTCGTATTGAATGAGATTTTTTTCAACTTTCTTTATTATCGACAGACTGTTGCACTTGTGTGTTTCGATTCGATCTATTTTTTATTTTGTTTTCTTTTTTATATATTTTTTTTGCTTTCGAGGTACGCAGGTTAAGTTGGAAGTTTGTAGATGGCTACAAAGTTGCAGATAGGTCGGAATTTTTATTTTAATTTACGGATGTTCCACTCCTGTTGCGTCGTTCTTTAGAGCGTATGAGAAGCGTGCTTAAAGTATGAGAAGGTGCGTAAAGTATGAGAAGGTGCGTAAAGTATGAGAAGGTGCGTAAAGTATGAGAAGGTGCGTAAAGTATGCGAAGGTGCGTAAAGTATGAGAAGCGTGTGTAAAGTACGAGAAGGTGCGTAAAGTGAAGGTGCGTAAAGTATGAGAAGGTGCGTAAAGTATGAGAAGGTGCGTAAAGTATGAGAAGGTGCGTAAAGTATGAGAAGGTGCGTAAAGTATGAGAAGCGTGTGTAAAGTACGAGGAGCGTGCGTAATGTACGAAAAGCGTGCCGTAAACTAAAATCGGCCCGAAGTGCGCATGCGCCGGGTATTTATAGTGCACTTGGCTGTAAAGCGCCATTTACGTCACTCTCGGCAGGCACGAAAAGTAGCACTTTTCATGCATGAGTTACATAAAGATAAATTTAGGGGACTTTCGTATCACATGAGATTTTCTTTTTGACGTTCTTCTTTTCAATTCGAAATTAGGAGGAATTCGATTTGTCTTATATTCTCATTTTATGTCCTACCGAAAATACAATCGTTACTGTCTCAAACATGTCGGGTCGAATGCAATCTTGAGATGTATTAATGTTTTTTTTATTTATCTTGTTCATATCGCCAGAATCATTCCACCCGATTTCCCAAATTCGCTTTGCCCGGTATAAATTCGGGATTTCATGCGGTCGGTTGTTTTACATTCCACGTACCTGTGGCTGTCCCCGCTGCACGCGGGAAAAGAGTCCCGAGTCTCTCGCGATCGAGTGCCTTCCCGTATCAAGGGGCGATCTGACCCTCGTAATTGGCCCGAGAGTTGCTCTTCCACTGGGCGATCGTCTTGGGATTCGGGACCGTCGTCGAGCTGTCTCTCTGTCTTCCATTTTCCCTCTTTCTCCTGAACTAGTGATAATAGTGCTTGCCGGCGAGTTCAAGAAGAGAATCAATTAAGAACGTGACCTCCGACTCGGTAATTTATAGCGTCGTCGAATAGAAAGGGTTATCTAGCGTTATCACGACGCATTTTTTTCATTGACAAACAGTTTAATCACATAATTATATAAAACTTAAAAAATAATGTACTATTAATTATTATCAATTATTATTATTTGTAATTATTTATGATTAATATATTAAGTACTAAAATTGCTGTATTACTAAATAGCGAAATGTTAATGTTCTAAACTGTCGGAAAGGTTATTAAAATTGAAGGACCGGAGAAACCGAGGGTAAAGCCTGGTTCCCGGTCTACGCGTTGTCGGCATCAAAGAAAATAGTTCTCAACGCAATATTGTACGCGTCAAAGGCTGGAGATCTCGCGCCATAGAGTATGCGCGTTTCGTGTTCCAGTTGTCGAGTGCACTTTCTTAGAGGGCAGAGATAGGAGGTCAAGCGGATTGTGCGCGACCGCCGAGGAGTCAAAGCATTTGGTCCCCTCGGGGGAGTATTCAGTTCTCGTCGGGGACAAAAAGCGGAGAGCCGGCGGAGTCGTCGGATAAAAGCGAGGCGAAGGGAGCAAGCGCCGCTACGGCAAAAGGTTCGAAATACGACGTGTGCGCTGCAGCGAAGGCTCGGAGAGCTCCTCTTCGCCCGATCCACAATGATACGAGATTCTGCCTCATTTACATAGAAATTATACTTTTTTTTAGCACATTTTACAACCATTTTTTTTGTCCTGAAATGTCCACAATCATTATTTATAATATAATATATTATGTTATTTTACATAATAATAACATTTTAATAGATATAATTGAGGGCGTTAATGAACAAAAAACTTATTGTATAATGTGCAACGAAAAAAAGTTTAACGACACGGTGAACGACACGGAAGTCTCCTTGTATACCATAAACCCAAGTTTACGATGTTCTCAAATTGAATTTGTGAAATTGAATTTTTCCATATTGAATTTTTTCATATCGAGTTTTTCATATTGAATTTTTCATATTGAATTTTTCATAATGCATTTTTCATATTGCATTTTCCATATTGAATTTTTCAAACTGAATTCTTAAAATTGACTTTTTACAATTGCAATTCGGTAACCGTTTAATTAATTAATTTCCACCGGCCGAGCGGAGGGTTTACTGGCGCGTTCGGTATATCGAGCACCAACAAAAGGTGAGTAATGCATTATCGTCGGCGCCCTGCGGTTTACAGCGTTGAAATGTGCAGGAAGCGATTCTGGCGTCGGCGAAATCAGAGGAACATTATTAAACAAGTTGGCACGAACTCACGAAGTCGAGCTCCATTCCGTCGGGATCCCCGGGGTCCGTCAGGCGTCCAACCTCGCGTTGTGCGCGCGAAGCACCGGTAATATCTACGTACCACCGGGGAAAGTCCGAATGCGCCTTTGAGTGGCGAAAGTTTCGGTCCTGCGGGACATTTCGCCGTCGTGTCGTCTTCCCGGAACACCGGCAACTCGATCTCGCGCCAAGAGTCGCCGCTTGTGGTTATTTATGCGAATTCGATCGCGGCGCCGTCCACGAAATGGCACTAACGAGTTTGCCTCGGTGCACGGCGGGACGCACGGCTCGGAGAAATTCCTCAGCCACTTCGAATCGAAGACGGGCCGGTTCCGTTCGGGCTCTCGTTAAACCGATTCTCGATGACCCGTAAGGCGAGGGGATTTATCATTCGATCGGTAAGGCGATCAATAGACACTCCTTTTTTTGGTTACACTCGTCACGCAAAATGAGAAAATTTATCGAAGAGTAACAACGAAAATTGACACCCAAAAACCGAAAAAAGTATATGCACAAAATATATTTACTACACGAATAATATAAATATAACTCATATAAGATACTTCTTATATCCACGAAAATATATTCCATTTTATATTTATTCGAGCGGATCTTCGAGCAAATATACTAAATATAGCAAATGTAGGATATTCGAACAGATATAAAAAGGAATGTATTTTCGTGGATACGAAAGGTACGTTATGTATGTAATATTCATATCACTTATGTACGGAGTACTATGTTTCGCATATATTTTTTTATATATTTTTTTGAATTCTTGATTGAATTTTTGGGCGTTAATTTTTGCGGTTACCGTTCAATACATTTTTTTCCCGATTACGCTAAAATGGCCTATTTCATATGTGCAACAGGCTGGAAAGTGGCCGATTCTTGACGAGCGGGAAGAAGAGTAATTGGCGGGCAGAAAAGTGATTAAGCGGAAGGAAATGTTTTTAATATACCTGAGGAAAAATATTCTTTCGCGTATACTTTTTCCCATCGAACGTATTCCATTCGAAACCCACATTGTTATGAGACACATAATTCTCGTTAGATCGCATCGATCGTCCCGTGCGCAATAATCCTTCGGTTAAAGATTAATGAACTCATCGTCGCTAACGAGTACCTGCTGTACGGAGGATCGAGTGATATCGACGTATAAATAATAACGCGACGTCGCGCCGGCTATCGATAAGCCTCGTTGAATTTCCACTCACTCTGTATCACCTTCGTGCCGGCAAAACATTATACATCTATTCATCTTACACCTACATACATATCGTTTAATGTAATACGACGATGAATTCGTCGCGAGAAACCCCCCATTTAACGGAGACCATAGTTGTCGAGAGATAAACGAGCCGGGTCTCTTTAACATGCGCGCGTATTTACCGTGCAATCATCTCGTACTACCTCGTAGATAAATCAGTACCGCGGTGGAACGGGGCGCGTACACCGAGCAGAATAATTATTATCTATAAAGGTATCATTGGCGAGATACGCGTATCAAGTTCTGTACACAGAGCACGGGAACGATGTAATTGCTCGGAACTACCGTGGAACCGGGAACGAAGGTACTGAAGTTTCTACGGTGGACACGAGGCCGATCGTCGTTGTCGCGCGCTCCTTTCAATCTCGCTTCTTCTCTCCTTTACAGCACTTGCTGATTTTTTTTGTTCCTTCAAGGCGAACGGTACTGAGACTGGCTGCCCGATAGTCATTGGCAGTCCGCGCAGTGAATGGCCCACGAAACGCATGTCCGAGACGAGCGGGCAAAACTGGCGATAACTGGTGTTCGACCACTTTGGAAGCGAGCGATATTAAAGAGACTCATTTTTTTCGACAGAAGTCGACCTTTCAAGAGAAGTCTTTTACTTCGGAATTTATTGAACCGCCGATGAACATTTTTTTTCTTTGGTTTCAATAACTTTTGCACAACGTTTTTAAATTATTTTTTCTTAGGGTATTTTGCAAAAGTGGGGACATTATTTGCATTTTAGTAAAAATGTCGGGACATTTTTTGAAACCTCTAAATTACTAATCATTTCGGAACACCTGACGGTCTTTAAGAAATTAAAATTTGACTGAAATTAATTATTAAACAGTTTCGAAAGTATCACATGACCATACTTAAAAAAGAAACTACCACGCTTGTTTTATTAACGAAATTTTTTAATAAAAAAATTGTTTAAACCGTTTATTGATTGATAACTTATCTATAACTTATAAAAAATTTAGAAGCACCTGGCGATCTTTAAGAATTTAGAATTTGATTGAAACTAATGGTTAAACAGTCTCGAAAGTATCATACGACTTTATCCTTAAAAAAGTAACTACTATGTTTGTTTACAAATGACATTTTTTTAAATAAAAAAATAGTCTAAACATTTGACATCCAAATTTGGCAACGTTTCATTTATCCGTTTAAAAGGTACATATGCTTCAATCGGTATTTTTAGAGATACAGTCTTAATATTATGCTCAAAAGGGTTAAACATCATATGTACGCGATAGGCCTTCCTTTTCCGTAAATTTTTACATGACTACAAATTATTAAAAATTTGGAAGCACCTGACGATTTTTAAGAATTTAGAATTTGATTGAAACTAATGGTTAAACAGTCTCGAACGTATCACATGACTTTATCCTTTAAAAAAGCCACTTGTATGTTTGTTTATGAACGACATTAAAAGAAAAAAAAAATTGTTTAACATTTGCTATATAAATTTGGCAACGTTTCATTTAGTCGTTTGAAAGGTACATACGCTTCAATCCGTATTTTTAGAGATGCCGTCTTAATATTATGCTCGAAAGGGTTAAACATCATATGTACGCGCTAGCCCTTCTTTTTCCGTAAATTTTTACACCTCACGAGGCCGATGCATCGGATTCGTGATACTTAACAAGCTGTAGACTCGGTAATAACCAGCCAACTTTTATACCTCGTTGAGAAAGGCGAAACTTGCTAACAGCCTCTCGTTAAAGTGCCAATCACTGTGTGGTTAACTGAAGCACACGTAGCTTCGCACATACACGATGTTGATCGCGCGCGCGCGCGCCTGCGGATACCCATTAGAGCGTAAGTTGCGTGACGCGTGTTCACCAACGAGATTATTATTACGATAACGTAGAGACTTCGTGCGTACAGACTGCTTTACCGACCGCTATAGCTATACCAGCCCATACGCAACACCGAGCCCTCGTATATTCAGAATCCGAGCTCTTGACTTCTCGTTTCACTTTGACCGAAGCCGCTTCACTCGCTCGACCCGTGAAACACTCTTTTCGGTAATTGCGTGGGAGTCTTTATTTCCTTCGCCTTAAGGAGGTTGGAGCGAGTGGTGTTCATTCCGCCTAAATTCGAGAAATTCGGGCAAGAATTGCAAACACTTCCCAATGTTATAAAAATCTGAAAA
>JAPYZD010004719.1:0-10888 GCA_030522725.1 Ichneumoninae sp. B BG-2022a | reverse complement strand
TCATTTTATCATTTTATCATTTTATCATTTTATCATTTTATCATTTTATCATTTTATCATTTTATCATTTTATCATTTTATCATTTTATCATTTTATCACTTTATCATTTTATCATTTTATCATTCTTCGGCACGAGAAAATTTGTCTTCCGGCTCTATTACATTAAGACTCGAACATTAAGAAGTTAGAAGAATTTTCCATTGGAGTACTGTCGAGTGCCCGTACCTCAAAAAAGGTTTGAAAAAAAGCGTATCGCGCACTAGAGACGAAGCTTCCGCTCCTGCTCCAGAGCGGAAGCTCCGTCTCCCATCGTAATGGCACCGTGGGCGTTGATCGGTCGATCCGGAGGTACCTTCTCCACAGCAAGTCCGACATCGCCGACTCGCGACGTTCCGTAAACCCCAAGATAACTCTCTCATTTCACCGTAAACCGTAATAGCACAACGGCGATTTAATAATAATCTCCACTCGCGCTCTCCGTACTCCGGTTACCCGAGTGACGTGAAGTACTCGCAGTAATATTATTAATGGTTCGCGGAGCCTCCGTCGGAGAATCTCGCGATGGTCCATCTTCCGCTACGAATCCAGTCTCGTGCAACTTCCATCGCCTTAACCAGGTGAACCTGCCTCTGCCGTCGTACAGGATACCGCGTCTCGTTTCAAGACATCGCACCAAAAAAAAAGGAAAAAAATAAAAAGTTAAAAAAGACCGAAAGGAAAGGAAACCAGAAGATTTCGCGTAGGGTAGACACGCCGACTGTCTCGCGGCTGCGGTGGAGCGAAATCGACGTGTACGGTCCGGGCGGGGGGGGGGGAGGGGGGGCCGAAGGAGAGCGGGATAGAGAAGGTAGAAATAAGGTGTAATCAGTTTAATGAATAGTCGCTCCGGGTAATTACGGTGAGCCCGCGAGCGGCAGCACAAGTTTGTTCGTTCGTTCTTTCACGACACGAATGAGGGTGAAGGGACTCGATTTCCAAGTCGCCGAGAGCGCGGTCCGTGATTCTCTCGGTGTGCGAGATTACTCGCGATACACAATAAATCGCGACTCATCGCGGAGCTGAAAGCCGAGATGGAGAATGCGCGTGACGCTCGAATTGTGCGTGCCAATCGAATAAAGTAAATCGAGGGCCTCACCCCTCGATCCGATCGCGACCGCTCGAACGGACCCGCCAAGTGACCCGCGAAATTCCCCGTGTGATTGCCGGCCTGAATTAACCCCGCGCTGCCTTCGCGTTCTCCTCGACACGTCCGAGGCGGCACTGAACTTAAGGAGCGGGCGCGATCGCTCCGGACTCCTGACTGCCTGTATAAAATACCATGACTGTATATACTGTATATATATGACTGATCGGTTTACTCTATGTTACTTCGACTGGATAAAGGTTTAATGGCTGCAAAAAGTAGCCGGACGGAAGGTGAAGGCTCGCAGTCGTCACAGCCATTTTCCGCGCAGGACCAAAAGATCAATCGATTCTCAACCGGCTGACTCGGCGACCCACCCAACAAACTTTCCGTCGCGCCATAAGAATTCGGGTAGGAAATTGCGAGCGTTATGTCGGGTCCTGATAAATGCTTATTAGGCCTTGATTGAGACCTTATCAGGGCCCGATGTAACGCTCGAAAATTTCTACTCGGGAAATTAACTGGACGAGCTGAGCCTTTCTTTTCATACCGCGCAGAATAACAGCAGTGAGATAAATTGACCGTCATTTTATAATTGAGGGTCACGTGACCGTCACGAGACCTTTTTCGTTTCCGACAATTTTCTGTGTAATATCTATTTATATAAATATTACATAGAAAATTGTACATAGAACTTATGTTCTATAACTTTTGTCTTATGTTTTATGTTTTCTATGTAATATTGATTATTTCGTGTTCCGGGGCTTAAGCCTCCTAAGAACACTGTGCATCAAGATACAAACAATCCATACAACCCAAAAACACAACTGAAAATAACATGATAAAAAAAGAATAATGTACAATAATATAAGAAAAAATAAGAATAGGGTAAAAGTGGTGAATATGGCCCACGTCGATTAATACGTAAATCAATGAAATATGGATCGGGCCATATTCCTCACTTTTACCCTACGCAAAAATATAAGAATATAAGAATATAAGAATATAAAAATATAAGAACATACGATCATAATAAAAATAGAATATAATAAAAAATAGTCCTAGTCGACAGTGCGGGGATTCCCAGAAGCGCCATCGCGAGGGCGCATGCGCAGTGTGCGCATTAGCGATGCGCTGGGAATCCCAGCATCGCGGGACATTCGTAGCCTCGGCGAGCAATCTTCGATAATTTTCCTCCCCAGAGAGCCGCTCATGCCTCCACCTCTGTGCCCTACCGTCGTTATCGCCGGATGCGCGGAGAGCCTCCGAGAGGATAACTCCGCCGCGCGGAGTCGTGCAGGACGAAATCTGGAATTACACCTCGACGCGGAAAACTCACGGACGGGGCCGCTGCGTTCCATCCGCTCGTTCGGCTGTTCCACGGGCCGCTTCTGCATGCGCGAACTCGTGAATCAACGGTAGTCCGACGGAGCGACTCGTCGCTCGGCTACCGCCGTACACTAAGTAAAGCATTGCCTCGCAGTTCCACGGAGTGTAACCGCGGAGTTAATAACCGCGTATCATCCGGCGGCGAGGGCAACCCGTGTGCCGCACTACCGTGCACGCTCGCGCACACGAACCAACCGGCGCACGTTGCCTGAGAGCCCACGAAGAATTTCTACGATTCGAGATCTCGTTGTGAGATGCGCCCCGCGCCGATCGAGGGATCCTAATGTGGGCCAGCCACGCGAACCTATCATAACGTGGGCCAACGCCGGGGCCTAATCACATGTTTGCCCAGGTAACTCTCTCTCCCGTCTCTCCCTCACCGCCGCATCCGATTTACCTCCTCGCGAGTATCGCAATTTGCATTTCTACCAGTGCAACTCGCTCCTTTCGCGGTACCAAAGAACCTTCCCCCCCCCCCCCTCCTTGCCCGGTCCGACGTGGACTGCTGTCCGCTGGGGAACGAGTGTGTAGGCCTCGTTTGTGGGGGTTCATGTAAATCGGGTAAAAAATTAATTTTGAAAAAATATAAAATAAAACATTGGGGAAAATGAGGAAGGATTATAGATGTGGGTATGAGCGCAGGATACGAGCCAGACGCGATCATTTCTGCGTCGTAAAGCCTTATCCGGCGGCCGATCGTTCGGCGACCGGTACCGGTGTGCGATACCGGACCCGCCTTCGGAGGAACTCCCGTCCGAAAATGGGGATGTCTATCGGTGCGCGATCTGAGGACTGCGCTTGGTAATTTGACGGATTCGTGGAAAGGGGGTTGTGTGGGAGTGATATCGATCCTCGGCTTGGGATATTGTACTGTTAACTGCTGCACTGAGAAAATCGGATGATGGTTTCCGGAAGAGAGCGAGACTCTCTTGCGGGGGTCGGAGGGTCGCAAGCAATCGGCGGTTGTCGCTGATATCGAGAGAAGAGAACAGTTTTTTTTCACTTTTTTCTGGATGTAGACTTTTTAAAAAAATTGGATTTTATGTATCGGGCTGGAAATTGTTGTAAAACTGTACAATTTAATGTACAATTGTGGTGAAAAATGAATATGCTTTTTCATTGAAAATAAAGTAAAATGTAATAATTTTAGAATTTTCAGTGAAATAAAAATAAATTGTAATAATTTTAGTGCTTCGACATTGAGATTAAAGTAAATGATTAAATAAAGTGTTGCCAATGTTTTTAATACACTGAACATTAATTTTTCATAGCGATTATACATGAAATTTAATAAATCATGTGTTTGCATAAAAACTTCGAGTCCGGTAAATTAAATTTAGTACGAATTTTTTTTTTTTAAGTTTACTCTCGTTAACTTTCAAACAACATTTTTTTACAGTGCACTTTTAACTGCACCGGGAAAATCGGACATTGGTATCCGGAAGAGACCGAGACGCTCTTCCGGGGATCGGAGGGTTACAAAGAATCGGCGGTTGTCGCTGATATGGACAGAATGGAACAGTTTTTTTCACTTTTTTCTGTATGTACACTTAAAAAAAAAAATTGTGAATCTAATGTATCAGGCTGGAAGTTGTTGCAAAACTGTACAATTTAATGTACAATTGTGGTGAAAAATGAATACGCTTTTTCATCGAAAGTAAAGTCAATTGTAATAATTTGAGTACTTTCACAGTGAAATTAAAGTAAATTATTAAATAAACTATTACTGATGTTTTTAATACCCTCAACATTAATGTTTCATCGCGATTGTACATGAAATTTAATATACCAGGTTTTGCATGATAAATTCCAGTCCGGTACATTAAATTTCATACGAACTTTTTTTTTAAGTATGCTCTTCGTCAACTTTCAAACATTTTTTTACAGTTTTTACAGTTTTTTTTAACAGCACCGGGAAAATCGGACATTGGCTCGGAATCTCGAAGACCCGAGTCTCTTCCGGTCGCGAGGAGATCTCGCGGTGAATCGGCGGCCATCGCAGGATAAAAAGGAACACATTCATTTAGTTTTTTTTTCTGGATTAGCGTAGGAACGATCGAGAAGTTTAAATTCACCGGAATCGAGCCGTGAGCAATCGGCCGGTCGGAAGATAAGTCTCGCCGACGAGGGGACCGTGTACTCCGCTCCTCCGGGCCCCTCGGAGGATCCCGATGGACCGACTCTTAGGGGACCGCGGAGTGCACGCGTAGGCATCTTTCCCTCTGCTTTCCTCCGGTTCCCTCGCACCTTTTCACCTCTTCCTCCTCGTTATGTGGCACTTCGCGGCCTCGCCGTTTGCTACACCGGCGACACGCCTGCCCCCCCCCCCCCCACCCCGCCCCCGCCGGACACCCTCCGACAATATTGTAAACAAAATGGTATCACTATTTCATTGGTAACCCGACACCCTCGAGCCTCGAACCCACACACATCGCGCCTTCTCGGACCCGAGGGACTCGCAGAATTCTCTTCCTCCCCCTATCGCCCCCGCGCATTTCTCTCTTTACAGATTTTTTTTTGTTTTCTTTCTTTTTTCTTCTAAGTTCCATTCCACCGTTTCCCTTTCCCTCGATGCTCGAGCCGAGCACGGTCAGCATGAGACACTTTCTTCCGACCGGCTTTTGCGATACCCACACAGCAATAAAAGGTTTGTAGTTTTAACCAATTTTTTTAACCTCAACTTCTGCGAACTTGCTTTTGATGTTACGCTATGATGCTTGCCAAATTGACACAATATTATTTGCAATATTATTATTATTGTTATTGTTATTTTAATTATTATACTTTACAGAAAGGAAGTGTAACGCCCATGAAATCTGCATCTCGTGAACTCAATTACATTTTTCTTATAAATTTTTGTAAGTTTTTTATAAATTTTGTGTGAATATATATAATTCCATGTGTAACATATTAATTAACCAAATATCATTTGGCAGATGTCTGAAGGACTGCGGTCGATGGCCAATTGGCAATATGCAACATAGGTGAATGGAGATAAGTTTGTTAGGTATTAAAAACTGTTACACGTTATGTATTGGCGATAAACTCACCACTACTACTATTATTTGTCAAATTAATACAATAATATATGCAAAATAAAGAAAACAATATTTGTCGAATTAACAAAACAATATTTGTCCAATTAACAAAGCAATATTTATCGAATTAACAAAACAATATTTGTCCAATTAACAAAACAATTTTTGTCCAATTAACAAAATAATATTTGTAAAGTTAACACGAAATGTATTGTGGACGTTGGCGAGCAAGAAACATCGGTCGTAATTATCCTATCTACGTACGTGGATCCAATGAGGCTCCCTTCATGTCGGCCGTCGTTGCCGCAATAGCGATCCGCGGTTGCAGTCATCTCGATCGAGTCCCAGTTCTCGATCTCTCCATTCCGTCTTGCAAATATCTGTCCGAGGATCGTCTCTCGTGATCCCTGTTGATTTCCTGATTCGGGTCAGTTCACGGGTCGGAGAATTGGCCTCTCCTTGTACGACGAGAAACGAAACTTCTCCGTTAGAGATTCGTGCCGTTTCGACTGGACTCGACGATTCGTCGGGGCGCCCCCGTTGCAATTACACCGGCAATGATCGGTTGTATGGATCGGGCACTCTTTCTTTCTACCGGGAAGACCGAACGACTCTCGCGATGATTTCCTCGCCGGCGAAAGGATTCGCGAATCGTTCAAACGTCGATCCAAACTTTACGATCGGCCGGCCCGACGAGAGAACGCCGGACCGGGCCCGAATAGGTGGTCCGGCCGATCTTTTATTCACCGCCGTCGCGCCATTTACTTAACCGGCTCGCACACTCGCGTGGTAGGCCGTGTCGTCCTCGTGTTTATTTAAATTTAACAACGTCGACTCGCTCAACCGCGCTCGTCCTCCTTGCCGATTCGCCACGAAAAAGCTGACTTATTAGCTCGAAGCCTGTAATTTCTCGAGGAGGTTCTCTATGTTTTCTCACTTCTCTTTATTTTTTTTTCTCTCGATCGAGCGTTCTCCGATTCTCTCGGGTTTGCGTATTTGGTATACATCGAACGGCAGAGAACTTTGTGTACGATACGAATTTCGAAGGCACATTTTTTTTCTCGTCGAATGCAGGGAAACGTCACTTCCGGTCGAAAACCGAGATTTTCAAACCGGAAGTGACGTTTTCCCGTGGGACAACAGTTCCGCTTAAAAACTGAGATTTTCAAACCGGAAGTGAGAATTTCTCGTATCCCACCGAACATTTAAAAAAATATATATGTATGATAGAAGTTTGTTTTTCTTTCCATTTTTCTAAAATTTTTGTTCTACGGTGTTCGGAAAAATTATAAGAGAGCCAGTGTCTCTTATAGTTTTAAAACTGAGATTTCTAAACCGGAAGTTATCTTTCCCGTATGTCGTCACCGAATATTAAAATATATATATAATATATATATACATACAATCAAACATTTTTTTTTATTTTTATTTTTATGAAATTTTCTTCTACGATCTTCGACAAAACTATAAGAGAGCCATTTTCTCTTATGTGTTTGGTACACATCGAACAACAGAAGAGAACTTCCGGTCAAAAACTGAGATTTTCAAATCAAAAGTGACGCATTCCAGAATTCCGTCAACGAACAAAAAAAAAATATATATATATATAACTAATTTTTTTTCTATTATTCCAAGACGTTTGTTCACCGATCTCCGGAAAAACTATGCGAAGTCCAATCTCAAGAAGCCCACGATTTTCTACCTCGACTCCGTGCCCTCATCCGTGCCCCTGCGCACCCGAGCCCCGACGTTACCGAAAGGAGACCGAGAAACCTGCAAGATGATAAAAATCGCCTCATTAATTCCTTAACGCACCGGGGATGACGACGTTATTATAATATCTCCGGCGACGCGACGCGAGATTCCACGACGTGCCATCCAGAGACGTAAAAAAGGCGACGGGTTCGCCAAGAGGCCCGGAGCCGCGCGGATCCGATCGAAGGCACGAAACATTTGTCAGAAACTTTAGGATCTTTAGGATCCCGCGGGCCCGCATTGTTTTCCTCTCCATTCCGACTAGAAAGCACGGTTTAACTGGTGTTTTACACGCCCGATTCCTGGAAGCGGGGTCCCTCTTGCCCCCCCCTTCCCCCCTGGCCCAAGAACGGCCGCGTCGTCCGCGGGGCCTCCGGGCCCTCCGAGAGGCTAGTTCGCCCAGGTAGTTATACAACACGTCCACGTGCGCGTTTGCCGTGCGTGTGTCGTCACACACATGGACGGCCAGTCGTACACACGAGGCGAGGATCTTCTCCGGGACTCGCCGGTTCCTCTCGTTCTCCAGTTCGCCAGCATCCTTCGTACATGTTCCTCCGAGGAAGGGGGGCCCCCCTCGCTTCCCGCCCATTTCGCCTGTCAGGCCCAATTTGTTGGAACCCTGGACGTTGTGTGCTCTGTTACACTTTATGGCCGTCATTACCTCGATCGTTCGAGTCGGATTAAACGATTCTTCGGGGTGCGCGAGAGATCCATGGATAAAAAAAAGAGGCAAAAATGAAGAGTCCTTCGGCGGCGAGATCTATTTTATTGTCGCGCCCTCCACTTGAGCTTCGGGAGATAAGCTCTTCATCTTATCGGCAGCCCGCTCCATTGACACAAAATTTTGTTTCGTATATTAATGTAATTATATCGTAATTAAAAGATAATTATATCATAATTAATGTTCGGTGTATTAAAGACATTGGAAATACTTTATTTTTAATAATTTACTTTAATTCTACCGTAAATGTAGTTGAATTTTAATAATATACTTTAATTTCAATAGAAGGTATACACATTTTTCATAAAAATTGTATATTAAATTTAGTGCACCAGTTTTTGCATACAAATTTTTTTATTACAGTGTGTATATGAGGTTGAATATTATAATACACTTTGCCGTTTCCCGGGGCGAAGAAGTTCCGTGAATCGGAATTATATGCATATATGCGTGCGTGCACTTCAGAAAATATTCGTATGAAATGTAATCTACCGGACTGAAAGTTTTTATGCAAAAACTGGTAAATTAAATTTCAAGTACAATAGTGATGAAAAATTAATGTTCGGTGTATTAAAAACATTGAAAATACTTTATTTTTAGTAATTTACTTTAATTCTACCATAAAAGTAATTGAATTTTAATAATACACTTTAATTCCAATAAAAATGGATATTAATTTTTCATAAAAATTGTATATTAAATTATATGCACCAGTTTCAAAATAAAAACTTCCTGTTCGGTGCATTAAATTTACAATTTTTTTTTTTCTTAGGGTATATATGGAGTTGAATATTATAATACACTTTGCCGTTTCCCGGGGCGAAAAAGTTTCCGCGGATCGGTTTTGCGCCTCGTTACGATGAATGGATCCGCACGATTGTGTGCCCGTGAGGATTCTCTGGACAACGAAACGAGAGGAAGAAGCGCCGAACGCGCGTAACAGTATCCCTCGTCCAGGAATGCTCGATGGATTCCGGGGGCGCGCGAGGTGTGCAGGACCGGGAGTGTGGATTGTGTGCAGAATGAACGCAAACTGGGAGGGTAATTTGCAACACCGGCAATTTACATAATTAGCAGTTCCGAACCTCCGGACCGCTCGTCGACTCTCTTCCCTCCTCCACTCACCCCCTCCCCCTTACCTTCCCCCTTGCCCCTCCGCATCGCCCTCTCGGCCTTCTGCTCCACCGGCCAAGACCGTGTTCGCCTCGATGTTTCTTCCTTCGAACGGTTACCTTCATCCAGACACCGAACGCCCGACGGAAAGTCCGGGGACGTTCACATTGGCGTAGCGATTTCGTACTGGTTACTACACCGGTATTCGCGCTTACGTCGTCACTTTTAATGGTCACAATTTGTAGAATAAAAGTTTTGAAACCGAAAATAAAAATGGCAATTTTAATATTACCACTTTTTCCATTTTTGTTTTTCTGTTATCTCTTAATGGATACAATTTGTAGAATAAAAATTTTAAAAACGAAAATAAAAATGGTAATTTCGTAATTACCATTTTTTTCTATCTTTATTTCATTTTTATTTGATCTCTTGCAAATTTTTTTTAGCACGTTAACTTGTTATTCGAATCGTTCGAAGGTTCAAGTTCTGGGTCCTCGTTGAACAAGCATCCGTTAGGTGAAGGGTTAATGGATAAAATGTGAAGAATAAAAGTATGGAAAACGTAAATAAAAAATAAACATTTTTTGAAAAATAAAAAACTTTCAATGGATACAAATTCAAGAAAAAAATATATAAAAAATAAATGAAAATGGTAATAATGTTATTACGACCATTTATGGTTTTCTGTTATTTTAAAAAAATTAAATAAAAAAAATGGTAATGAATAGAAGACACTTCTTTCGAACGTTTGCTTCTTCCAAACACCGAGCGCCCGACGGAAAGTCCTGGGACGTTCCCATTGGCGCGGGGATTTCGTCCCGGTACGGTGATCGCCTTTGCATCGCCACTTTTAATGGACGAAACGCGAAGAATTTTTTAAATTCTATTAAAGATAAAAATGGTAATAATAAAAGACACACACAATTATCGTTGGATTGGGTGATATAATTTATTTCGCTATATCGTCTTGAAACACGAACTCCGATATCCGTTCGGACATAATATCTCTCGCGGTACAATTCTATGCCTCGTACGTCTCGAGATTTTAAAATCACAATTTCTTATTTACACGCATATTTACAGATGTTTAAAATAACGGGTTGGCGACGAGGCCGGGTCTTCGGAATCGGTGCGAAGCGATCTCCGCAGCCCACCGATTAATTTACCTCCCGGAAGACGAGAAACAAATCGGAGAGATCGCCTCGAACTGCACTTCCGTCGTTGCCTCGCTCGCCGACGCCGACGCTTCTATTATTTATATAATAATTTAAATTGTCGTTACATCGCGGACAACGATCGATAAAAGGAATACTGCTCGTCGAACAAACAACGACTTAATCCGGTAAATACATCGTACATATTTCTGTATTTTTTTTTTTAATTTTTATTACACTGGGTTTCTTTTTTAATTTTTTTTTTTTTAAGGTATCAAGTTTGGCACTCGTTGCTCGCTCGTTCAGCGTTCACAACTTTCATACTCACGTTTCTTTTCGTCTTTCGCTCATTTTTTTTTTACTCACTCGCTCAGCATTCTTAATTTAATACCGAAAGTCGATTTTATTTTTTTTCGTTATCGATCCTCGTAATATGTACATTTTTTGTATTTTTCTTTCGCTCGTTATCTCTATCTCGCGTGCGGCCACGAGACCGCTGACTCACGGTATTTAGTCTCTATCTCGCGTATTTACATAGGTTTTTACCCCGGGATGCATGCCTGTTTTTTTTTTTTTTTTTTCATTTTTTTTTCT
>JAPYZD010004718.1:0-12193 GCA_030522725.1 Ichneumoninae sp. B BG-2022a | reverse complement strand
TTAACATGACGATCGATCTCGTATCGATCGTCCGTTCGTTCGTCTAATGTCAAACCTAACTAATACCGTGTGTCTTAACGAATAGTCAGCTACGATATTGGTTACACTACTCCCTTCCTCCTAGGTTGCCGCCCCGGCAAGTCCTAGTCCAGCCTAAGATGTGCCACGGTCCATCATTCTCAAATCTGTCCAATATCCGTTAACCTACATTGTCCCGATATTCGTCCATGTCCACAAGGAAAACCATGGCCGAAAACCTTGGGAAGAACAGTGTTCACAATGCTAAATAATCACATTTTTTCCGTACATTCGTTGTCCTTCAAATCCGAACTAAATAATCCTTTTTCGTCTTGTATCGGTTCTAGTCAAGTCCCATCTCTTAAATACTTGATTCTAAACGTTATGAGTTATATCGGAGTAATAAAATTCCCCGACAATAACGACACATATATACATATAACTCTCACAATTACACAAATAAATAACGAAATAAATAACAACATATGTAAGATAAAATTGAAAAAGAATAATTATTCAGATAAGGTTAAATCACTTTCATCAAAATTCTCGGCTCTCACACTCGATGATCGTTAGGAGAAAACTTGTTGAACGAAATGCCTATGAGCCGAGAATATTTAAATACAAGATTTTTCTTCCGATTCAAAAGGTAACCACGATTAACATAAATACAAAAAAATAATAGCGCCCGTATTAAAATGCTCCGAAAAATAACAGGTAAAACGATGGGCTAATAAATCTTATTTAAACCAATTCATTCAAGTCAATAAAATATACCTTAACAACTGAAACATCGCAACATCGCCCAGTCCGCGCACGCAAATAGAAAAGAATTTAAGCTCCAAGAAATTCGCTGGCTACTGAACTTAGCTATTTTGGCTTCTGCGTTGGCTCTTTCTTTTAGACTCCGGGGACGGGAAATCCGATAGAAAATGAATTATATGGTGATCGACTGGCCAGGGCGATCCGGACATCTAACACGAAAACTCCGCTACGTCCGTACACAGGATTAGTCGGTGGACCCACTTGACACGTGTATACGTCCTTCGTCCTCGCAATCCCCGGAGAAAAAGAGGCCGATCTCTGTGCGTTACCGCACTCATTGCCAAATTTCGCACGTTGCGTGAGAGTACCCGTTTCACGCATTTCGGGTCTTGATATCGGTAACCGCGTCCTCTCGTTGATTTTGGGATCGCGCGCGCGTTTCAAATTAAATGTAAGATCTTACAACGTCATTCTTTTTCTTTCTTTGTCAACTCGGAGTCGCCTTGTCCTTCAAACTTGATTCATAGCCCACAAACAACCTATGACAGAAAAACACAAAGAGCAGTTTGCTGGCAATATAATTATCCTGGTTCTACATTCCTTTACGACGACACTCTATTATCGTGTTCATTAAATTCCCTAATATTTCCTAATTATTTTCGTACGATCTCACAACCCGGAAATATCCGAACGTTAATGCTTTGAGGAAAGATTTTTTTTATATAAACATATCGGTCACTGCCTGGACCGGAACAGCAAGTGTATACCCTCACTCTGCTCCCAGACAGCCGATCTGCAAAGTCGAACTGGCTCGACCTTTCGATCTCAATCTCTCGAGAATCCGAAACACTCTCCGAACAAGAATTATGATCAGTAATCAAGTTGGTTAAGACTGTCTCGGGTCCACAGCCAAAGGGGCCCGACCCAGTGTCTGCCGAATCCCCAACCAAGCCCCGTTCATTCTTCAGCATTCACCGTACCAGATTCTCCGGAAACCCTTACAGGACGCTATTCTACACTTTACCCGGTGCACTGTGAATAAGCGTCCAAGGCTCCAGCCAAGCAATCTCATCACTTCCCTCCATTAACGTTCTCTGAGCTGGCACCATTAATTCCCTTACTCTCCAATGTTTAATTTTGCACGAGGAAGCTTTTGAATTCTATATACTACGTCATTAATTTTGGTTTTTACCACATGGGTAGTTACCCTTCAAAAAGAATTCTCCGGAAACCCACCAGGACGCTTTTCACCCAACGGGAATCCATAAAGCCGTCCAAAAGCTCCAGCCGAGCAATTCTCAATACCCTCCAGTTTTTTTTTTATCAATGCTAATATACTCATAGAAATAATTTTATCTAACGAAACACGACTCGACAAATCGGCAACCCTGGTCGATCACATGGGGGAGAAGAATCACTAATCCCTCGCCCAACAGTCATAAGTGCATCGATAAACCAAAAATACGTAACTTTCATTTGTCTATATCAATCCCTGGCAGTTCCATCCAACCTCCTTCCACCGACTTGGAGTTCTTTTTCAATTTTACACTGTGTCATCGGGATCACAATTTTTCGTTTTCCATTTTCCTTTCTTCTTCCATTTTCATTTCACCAGAAGTCATCGAGACTTCAATTTTCAGTTCAATCCGTCCCCGCGAGAGTCATCTAGACTCTAATTTTGTAACAACCATTCACAGGGAGAGTCATCTAGACTCTCAATTTTGTCTTCATTTCCTCGCGAATAAACATCTTCCGTAGGATCGTCAAACACTTCTGATACCAATGTAACGACCGAGCGAATGAATAACGCGTGTATTTAGTTTGGGGGCGGATATTATTAGTACAATCGCATCAAAATATCCCGAGCATGAACTGTTCGGTCTGTTCGGTCTGTTCGGTCTGTTCGGTCTGTTCGGTCAGACGTCTCAGTCCAGACTGTTTTAACATGATCGATCTCGTATCGATCGTCCGTTCGTTCGTCTAATGTCAAACCTTACTAATACCGCGTGTTTTAACGAATAGTCAGCTACGATATTCGTTATAATATCTATCGATACAGTAGTAGATATTAATAAGGCAGTTCATTATCCTACTGAATTTTTGAACTCACTCGAACCACCTGGTATGCCACCTCATAATTTGACACTTAAAATTGGGGCATCCATTATGTTACTTCGAAATTTAGACATTCCAAAGTCATATAATAGAACTTGATTAATAGTGAAAAGCCTTTTACTAAATGTGATACAAGCTATTATTTTTACCGGCTGCGCCAAACGTGAAGATGTTTTTATACCCAAAATTCCATTAATTCCTACAGACTTTATTGCACCGCTGGTACCCCGATTCGCGTTTAATCTCCGGGGTTGTAAATCCCGTTACTCTGTGTTTAGAGACGATACGCTGGATGACAACACCGCACGCCAACTTAATCTTGTGCGGCTAGTGTTTTGGAAAAAGGGTTGAACACTGATTTTCATTTTAATACAATATATATATTTCACCGAGAAAAACAAATAACAACGAAATTAGTTGTGTTACGAAGTACAGCACGTGGATTGCGAGGTGACGTTAACTTAAAGATGATTGCAAACTGAGCTGGAAGAGTCAGTTGCTGCCGATCTGTCGATGTTGGCGTTAAGTTTTAGACTGATTTATGTAGAGACTCTTCTGTGATCGGTGACTTGAGCTTGCTGCTCTGAGAGGGGATGCATTTGGTTTGTAAATTCCTATTGGTAAAACTGCAGTAGGCGTTTTTTCTCATCGCCAATCAAAGAAGATTCCCTTTTTCTTTGAGTAGCATGACTCATTTTATTTTTGGGTTTTCCTAATTTCGGCGAAGAAATAATTCTCGCGGTCGAATAGTGGAGCGTGAGGCGGTTCGATTATTTTATTGCGGCAGGGCAACGTTGCTTTCGTCGGTATATTGAATGCGGGGATCCGTGTAGCTTGTCCAAAAGAAATCCCTTTGTATTAAAGGAAGTCCCTTTGTAAATTAAAAAGGTTATAAACAACGAGGCTAACCGTTTCAAAAAGAGTGAAGAAAAGTCACGTCCACTGATCAATAATTTTTATGAGTTGACCATGTGGCGGCCAGACGCTGGACGTTTTCCAGCGCGAGCTCGCCCAGAGGATTATAGACCCTTTTTTGGTGACTCGTCAGAAGAGAGATAGATGC
The DNA here is from genome assembly GCA_030522725.1 of Ichneumoninae sp. B BG-2022a. Lineage (NCBI taxonomy): Eukaryota > Metazoa > Arthropoda > Insecta > Hymenoptera > Ichneumonidae > Ichneumoninae sp. B BG-2022a. Next base: position 8,232 of record JAPYZD010004718.1, on the reverse strand, counting down.
TCTTACCTGCCGAATCGCCCTCGGGTTTTTGACGTATATAATAAATGTAATATTAAATGTTCATACGAACTATCCCTATGGCTAGATCTTCCTTGCGTGGTGTTACACGCAACAGACTTGCCTTTTAAATTTAAAAGACTTCAATTTCCAGTGAAATTAGCTTTTGCAATGTCAATTACCAAGTCCCAGGGACAATCATTCAAAGTCGTTGGTTTAAATTTAATGAATCCATGTTTTACACATGGTCAACTTTATGTCGGGTGTTCCAGAGTGGGAAATGGAAAAAAGGTATACATTTTAACGCCGGATAGAATAACAAAAATATAGTATACCAAAAAGCGTTGAATTAACAATACTGCAAGTGTATGTGAGAGAAACAGGGTCCAATGTTTAAAATTATTAAAATGTTTTTCATTTGATTGGATGTTAATTATTGATGTGTACGGATGGCTGCTGTGCGCTAATACATTCTTCAGCTGCTGGGCGCTGATAATTGTTACATGCGAATGCATATGTGTGTGTATATGGATTATTGAAATGTTTTCATTATCTGGCTGCTAGGCGCTAATGACTACTATGTAAATGGTTTTGGGATGTGCACGAAAGTGTTCGAGCCTGTTCGAGTCATGCCCTGGCGACTCGGTATTCGCTCGAGCTTAATATCGTCGAGCTAACCAAGCTGCTCCAGACGTTCGCGAGACGTTCGCGAGACGTTCGCGAGACGTTCGCGAGACGTTCGCGAGACGTTCGAGACGTTATGAACTTGTACAGTCGAGCACGCAGAAAAAAGAAATTATTTGACGGGCGCCCGCAAATAAATAATTATTTGATAAAAATAAATAATTACTTAAATCAAATAAATATTTATTTTCGATATCCGGTTCAAAATTCGAATTGAATATTCGAACATTTGAATAATACGAATGATTCAAATATTCATGAATAAACGGGCTGCATCGATGGGGCAAAACGGACAAAAATCGGAATGCATCGGTGAAACAGACGGGACAAAAAATTGGCATATATCTGTATGGCAAAATGGGCCAAAAATCCGAATGTATTGATGGGGCAAAATGGGGCAAAAGATCGGGAAATATCTATGCGGCTAAACGGAGCAAAAAATCGGGATGTATTGATGGGGCCAACTATGATGATCTCTTCAAATCGTGGGAGGTGAATCGGGGTAAAGGAGAATGGGCAGCCAAATAGCCAGACAGGCAGATCTGTCTGGCTGCCCCATTCTCCCCTATCCCGTTTTGCCTCCCACGATTTCAGAAGATCCTATTTCGGCCTACCAATGCAGCCCAATTTTCTTACCCCGTTTTGCCGTATCAATACATCCCGCTTTTTTGCCCCGTTTTGCCTCACCACCCACTTTGCCCCATCGATACATCCCTATTTTTTGCCCCAGTTTGCAGCATCGATACGTCCCGATTTATTGACCCATTTTGCCTCGTCACTACATCTCGATTTTTTACCCCGATTTGCCCCATCGGTATGTGCCGATTTCTTGCCCCATCGGTATGTGCCGATTTCTTGCCCCGATTTGTCCCATCGGTATGTGCCGATTTCTTGCCCCGGTTTGTCCCATCGATACATACCCATTTTTTGTCCCTATTTGCGCCAGCGATACATTCTGACTTTTTGTCCCATTTTGCCCCATCGATGCATCCTGATTTTCTGCCCCACCGATATACAGGATGATTCGTGAAGTTTTTCACGTACCTTGCTGGCAGGTAGTTGGTCGTGATGTGAGCAAAGTTACAAAGCCGTTTTTGAAAATTCGCAATAGTTAATTAGTTATAAGGATCATACATTTGCATAAACGGACCAATCAGAACGAAGTATTTTGCCGCATTGGGGCGCTCGTAATGTCCTTGCGGAGATCTGGCAACATCGGTCAAGACGCACCTACTCTCGTCTGACAGGGGGAGCGTTACCTGCGGTCTTCGCTGATGTCTTCGGTGCTGTCTAAGTCACTGTCTTTCTCACTGTCTTCCCCACTGCCTGCCGTACTGTCTTCCCCAGGTTCTTCCCCACTGTCTTCCCCACTGTCTTCCCCACTGTCTTCCCCACTGTCTTCCTCACTGTCTTTCCTACTGTTTCTCCCAGTGTCTTGTCAACAGGTGCGTTCGTCCGATGTTACCAGACCTCCGCACGGACATTTCGTGCACGCCAGCACGACAAAATACTTCGTTCTGATTGATCCGTCCATTCAAATTTATAATGCTTACAACTAATTAACTGTGCGAATTTTGAAAAAAGTCTTTGTAATTTTGCTCACATCACAACCAACTACCTGCCAGCAAAGTATGTGAAAACTTCCTGAATCATCCTGTATTCCACGATTTTTTTGCCCCATCGATACATCCCGATTTTATGCTCCTTTTTCCAATCGATACATACCCATTTTTTGCCCCTATTGGCCCCACCGATACATCCCGACTTTTTGCCCCGTTTTGACACCATAATGCATCTCGATTTATTTGGCCCATTTTGCCCTGTCGATACATCCTGATTTTTGCCCCATATTGCCCCATCGATAAATCCCGATTCTTTGTACCGTTTGTTTCACCGATGTGTCGATGAAGCAAACGGTGAGACTCCTGAGAATCTCGAAAACGAGAGCGAGAGCGAGAGCGAGAGCGAGGGCGAAAACGAAAACGAAAACAGCGGAAGCAGAACATAAATACCTCTGTCAAATATTGACAGAGGTATTGCGGGTGCCCACAACCATTGACGTGGCCATATCCCCCGGAAAATAAGTGGCCATATCACCCATTTTCCGGGAAAAATGTCCACTGCTTAAATTTAGGGAAAACATTTTTTTTAAATAGGTTTACTTCGAGCCAATATTTTTTTAAAACATCCAACTATAGTGCGCAATGTTGATTTACCATCAAAGTTATAATTTAGTATGTCTCCAGAGCGCTGTAAATATAGCTCGAGAAATTTCTGGCTACCTCGAAATAGGGATTCGCCGCCCGTACAGATCTTTGCACTTGAAATCTTATAATTTTTTGTGCAATCATATTGCATCTACACATACTAAAAACTGTGCAAACAGCAGCGCCATTCGTTCGTTACGTTAAAAGATATTGCGGGAGGCCATCTCACCCGCCCGAGCATATCATCCTGATTTACCCTATACATACTTTTTACAGAAACTAAGACGCCGCCGTTTCTGATTACCCTAATAAGTCTGAAAACCGTCGCGTTTCTCAAGTTACAAAGACACTAGTGTAGGAGAGGGGTTTTGGTAACCCCATACTACAAAACTATCTCACGCGTTGTGATGGAACTTGGAAGCTTAAGCTTGAACAGATATAGTGCGAGAAGGAAGAGCGGTAACACAATGTCAGTGGTAGAAACTTTCTCTCCGGAGAAGACCAAGTGAAGGAAGACACGGACCCTGATAGACAAGCGCCATAAAAAGTAGCAATATTGGCGCGATATTTGCGACATGTGCGGCACATGTCGCAATTATTGCGCCAACTGCTACTTTTTGTGCCGCTTGTCTATCAGGGGAAGGGGGTCAAAAGATAAACGAACCGTCTCGAAATATGCGCGCGACGCCTGACCCATGCCATGAACCACAAGGACCGAAACTCCCTGCATCCGTAACCAGCAACAGCAGCATCAGCTCTCTGGTATACACAAAATCACGCTATGCTATGCGTTCGCATTAAAATCGTGTTTACTTCGACTTCAGAGACCGAAATATAAGATCCCATCTGAACAATTATCACGCATGACAATAAAAGTTTCGAACGAGTACAATGACTCATTCAAATAATTGCTGCTGCAAACCTGACAGAGATCGATGAACTCTACTGACGATACTAATTCTCGTATTTTTGAGTATCGGATACATTTCGTCACTGTAGTAACGTAGTGAAATAAGAATCCTGATGGCTCGTGCTTCGGTGGACGACACTAACTCAAGACTACTATTATCGCGGACCTGCTGTTCCGTCTCTCTACACCCTGATTGTCCTTGAGGAAAATCGATGACGTCGATTTTTAAGTTTTAATGTATCGCTCTTTAATTTTGTCAAACCTCGAATTGATTATTAATTATTCTCAAATTATTCGAAACAATTAATTATTCTTCGAGAAAATAAGCAAAAATAAAAAATGCAAAGAGGATCGGTGAAAATAAAATAAATTGTTTGAAATTAAATGATTCGATGACTTATGATAATTGAAATCGCATTAATTGGAATAAAACGAATGGAACGATATGGAACGAACTGTTTGATGATCCAGTAAGAATGTCAATGATTCGAGATTCCTCGTCCTTTCTTCTTTCATTGTTTCGTTCTTTCAGTGAAAGTCGGTGGAATCGATGATAAATGTTGATGATGTTGATGATGGTGAATTGCAGGTGTTGAAACGATTTATCGCCGAAACACCTGTTTACATATCCGTTAAGGCATTCAACATATTTATTTATTAACTGAGTTCAAAATTCAATCAGGGATGGGCAAAATCATGACAAATTAACTATCACAAATTACATACAATAATTTATAATTAACTGATAATCAATTACGATTACCCTTTGTAATTGTAATTGAATGGCGATGAATGAAACTTAGTATTAATATATGTAAAAGGCTAGCTATCCAAATCGTTACATACCCTTTCAAATTCCAAAAAAATGGAAATTTTCATATCGCTTCTTCATAAAAGTTGAAAATTGAAATGTTCATATGGCTTTCTCACAATGTTTCTTTATAAGCGAAGCTTGCTTTATGAGGAAGCCAAAAATACTGCAAATGCTTTCTCATAGAAGAAGCTTTGCCAATAAATGAACATTATGAGAAAGCCACATGAAAATTTCAAGTCGCAGCTTTTTTTAATGTCCCGATTTTCAAATTTTCAGTGAACACAACAGGTTATTAGGGAAGAAATAGTCCTATTGTATTCCGTTCAAAAAGTCTATTTTTTTGGCCACATGAAAATGGAGAAAACCCGAACACTGCTAGTATGGAAAAAATTCATAACATGCAAAAATTGGTTTCTTATGGATTTTAACTTACATTTTTCTTGAAACATTGTAGATAATTAAAGGTAATGACAAAAATTATGAAATATAAACAATTATTTTTAAAAAATGGTAACTATACATGTCCTAATAACATAACAATAAGTTACATTTGATAGTTGTGACAAAAAAAATTCAATTACTTAAACACAAACCCTAATAGGAACTCCATAGTGGGGGGATTTCCACCCCAAACACGCTGCGTTATCGTCCTGTGCAAAAACCAGCGAGTAACTGAGGCTACCACCGGCCTTCATAGATGATCAGATAGTTGAACTAAATTATCGTTCAGGTCCCGAGCCGATAATATCAATTTTTACGTTAGGAGCGCAGTTTAAATGTTGTCTGTGGTGGTTTTTTACCCGCACATGAGTCCTAAGGTTAATTGTATCCATATTACCGAATATTTAGAACATTTAGGATTTCCTGATAACAAATTTTTTTAAATGTTACGATTATTTTCTCTTTTTAATAATTTCACTTTGTCTTTATGAGAACGTTTATTAAAGTGTAGCGATGGAACGCTCCGCGTTTGTACCCTAGGGTAGTTTATTTAAATTTAATTTAATTTAGTTATCCGCGCAATCGCAATCGTCCAACAGTCTGAAACGGATGTGTCCATTCGTACAACTCCGTACACAGTCTGCGGTGCACGACACACTATCCACGGAGAAAATTGTGTACTTATATGTTGTGGGTAATTATGCCATCTTCTTAAGGATCAAGGCAGTGTTTCGTCGTGCCCTTATTGTACCAATTTGGTATACACCTCTTGCCCCGCTCTCCGCTGCCGCTCACCGCTCATCGCTTTCGGTAATGTTTTTAGCGCACATATATGAAGTAAAGAATACATCCAATGAAGTGCTTGCACGTGCTCGCATACACAGGCATATACACATAGACGTATTTTACACGCATACGTCTTGAGATAACAAAAAGGGAAACGTTGCCTGACATTTAATCCACTTAGTCCAACTTCTATAGCGAATATTTTCGAATTAAATTGGACCAAAGATCGACATAATCAGAAAATATTCCGAACATATCTTTCTCCGAAACGGTTTTATAACATAAAAACGAATTGTGTGGCCCGTTGCGTATTCGATTAACGCATATCGCCCCACAATTCGTTTTTCATTTCATAAAATCGTTTCAGAGAAAGACGTGTTCGAAACTTGTACTCTGACTCTATTGGATTTATACGTGTTTAGCCTCCACTTATGCCATGTACAACACTGTCTCGTGGTGTCTCTCTCACTCCACTGCGAGTGCCAATAACGCTATCTCTCTCGCTCTCGTGGCACGGTCACGTGACTTTCACATCCTCTTAAGACAGTTGGCAGCGGGTTAGCGTTCACATTTATGATTTCCCCGACGGAGCGAACTCGATAAGGCAATAAATCGTCGCATGTAGCGCACGAAGAGACGGAAAAAACGTGTCATCACAATTTGAAAATGCACATAAGCGCGTAATTATTGATTTTTGTCCGCATAGAAGGTAGAAAAAGACATCCAATTTAGTCTTCGTGTGTCCTTGTATCCCCATGTATGCACACATGGATATATGTCGCGCATAATACTCTGTAAAAAATCGGTATTAAAATTGACACCGTTCATCAATTTTGTGTTAACCGAATACTCTGCCATGGTGTAAACCGACGGTGTAAGAAATTTAGTGTAAATTAAGAATTTCACTCAACACCGTATAGTTAACACCAATTTACATTAATACTGGTCGGTGTACAACAACATGATATGCCAATGGGTTGGAGAATAGCACAAAATCGTGCAACTATTGGCACATATCGGTGTCGATATTAAATCCTATAAATCCCTTTATTAACACATGAACGGTGTCGATCATCCGCATTGTGAGCTGCTTAAAAACACTGTAATGTGTAACAGATTGACACAAGAAACGTATATCTAGTCACACATAGTAAAAAAAGTTTGGCCCAACTCAATGTGGAGTTGGGTCCCAGTACTGTTATTTACGTTATTTGTTACTAATTAATTTCATACAAGGTTACATGGTGTTTTATATGTTCAATTGTTATCAGTACATCGCTACTTATTAATATAACACAATTTTTATAAATGAAAATTATATATGTCCTAGCGGGGCTCGAATCCCGAAACTAACAAATCCTGACCTAGTACCTTACCGCTACGGTACAATCGCTTATTGATATCTATAATCTTGAATCGGATATATAAGTTATTCTCCGTCATTAACTTAGAATCAACTTCGATGATTTAACATTGAAATATCGAAACAACTTAAAAGTTATTTATTGCGGGTATAATATTTGTGAATGACTGAATTGACGTCTTGCCGAATTGAATAAAATCATTTTCAAGATGACAAATGTTCGTATATATACGAACACATCGAATCATATTTTTTTCAAATTGACCAAGTATACATTCAAGTCAAAATAATATACCTTCTTAACTTAATTAACATCGAAATGATAAACTTATATGCACCTACGGTATTGTTAAAATGGTATTCATTTTAACACCAAATTGATGGACCTATATGTACACCAACAGCAGTGTTAAAATCGGATTTTTTTATTTCAACACCGAATTATGACAATTGTATATCCGTATAATATTGATTCGCTACAAACCTGTATGGTGTAATTTGTAAAAAAGTAACACCAGATCTCGTTTTTACACTTTGCACCGAGTAAAATGGAATCTATAATGGTGTTCATATTAACACTTGTGTTTTTTACATCGCACACTGTGGCAGTTCACACCGGCAAATTTTTTACAGTGTACGCTTCGGCATGCCAGAAAGTAAAAACCCCAAACATTTAATCTACATATGAAAGCAAAGATTTTCGAATTAAGAATTGAGACATGTGGCAGCGGTTCAGCGCTCATGTTCGTGTTTCCCCACACTGAGAAAAAAATTCAGTTGGCTCAACAAAATATCGTTTGACTGAACTAAATCGTTCGGGTCGATACGTTCAAATAAATCTACATGTAATGTGAGCAAAATGATTTGTAGTTTTTACCAAACGAGATCCGGTACAAGCGACGTGATATTCGGTGCATCGAATCGAATTAAATTTCTAGCGGCTAAATGTTTATTTGATCGAACCCTAGCAATTTTTGAAGGGACAAAAACTTGTTCAACAGAAATAAATGTTTCTTTAAAATAACGAAAC
>JAPYZD010004717.1:0-10889 GCA_030522725.1 Ichneumoninae sp. B BG-2022a | reverse complement strand
CCGAATACTCTCACTCTGTGAGCCTACTCTGCTCAGAGACACGTATGCCGAAACATACGTGCTTACGCAGTCTACAAACTAATACAACGAGGCCCCATTCTGGGGTTACTTCGAGGAAGTGTGGTCAATTCTTTTAAGGATGGGAAAGGACCTAGAGGAGAGGACAGGCAAAGCCTTTATGACCATCCCGAGGCCGTCTCGCTTGCGAGAAGCGGGCACCAGCCGGCCATCTAGCGGCAAAGTGCCAGACTCTACCAGGGGGGGGTCTGTCCCGTTACAGTATACAAAGAGCAACACCAACAAGAATACCTGGAAAACAGAATACAAGAAGCAAGGCAAACGGTGATAAAAGCCTTTATTCGCGGATTATTCGATCGCATCGCGAACATAATCATGCAACACACATTTCTAACCCTCAACGATGCAGTCGACGAAGCAATAAATATAGAAAATGAACTTGCACGTAAGCAAACGCTTCATCAGACGCGAAGTCGCGAAAAATTCGAATCCAGGGAAAATCCAGTAAACAGGATACGCGAAAACATTCATTCGCGATCCAGTAACAATCAAAATCGCGACAGTAATGTTCGCGATCAAATCGATTATAGTGACAGGGACTCACACGACAAATGCGACTATCGCAATCGATATTCACGAGATTGTAACTACCAAAACAATTCGAGCGATAATTATACGAAATAAACGACGCCCGCGAAATTAACGAATCTATCTATCTATCTATCGATACCAATCCATGTGACAATCAGAACAACTCGCGACGAGACGATTCGCGAGATCGCAATTATCAAAACGACCGAAAATATCGTGACAACGGAAATTATCGCAACAACTCGCACAGTCGAAAGTACCAAGACAGTTCACGTGACCGAAACTATCAAAACAGATCACGAGATAGCAGGCTCAGCGATTCGCGAAATCGCCAAATATCGCACAAGTCGAATAGATTTTTCAACGATTACTTCAAAAGAAAGGAGTAATGTGCTCCACAAGACTTCGCAACAATAATCAAGTCTCAACAGTGGACGACGTGAACGCCAAAAAGTCTAAACAAGTTCTCCCTAAACAGACAAAGCAACCACAAGAAGAAACAAACCAATTACCGAAAAAGACAGAATCAAAACAAATAACGGAGAGTGTACCCACAAAAATGAATTCAAATATTCACAACGAAAAACCGCAAACTGAAACATCAGAAAACGAAGCTGAACTCATAAAAATACCAACCCGGAAACCGACCAGGCAAAAATTAAAAGCAATACGCACAATCAAACTAAAACGGAAACCGATCGAAAAATGTCTCGCAGCCTCATCTGAAGACGAAGGAAATAGTTAACGACCACGCAAACAAACTAGGAAACGAAAGTATACAGAAAAACAATATAAATATACAGATATGGAAGATAGTACAACGGAAGAAGAAGACGAAAAAAGCCCAACGCGGCAACAAAACGGAAAAAGCTCAACAAGGCAACAAAAAGAAAAGCGCCCCCAACTAGGCCACAAAAAGCACAAAGTCCAATGAGGCCACAAAAAGCAAAAAGCACAACGAGGCCACAAAAAACAGAAAGCTTATCGCAGCACAATAAAAGCGAGATTCGTGAAAAAGTCAGCCCTGACGGGAAAGCCGGCTACTTATACTGTGACGAAAGCGAATACAACGACGGAAACAGAGTGGAAAGCAATCTAGGTCAAAATCCCAGCAACTTATACGGTGAAGCTGACGGTATCGTCATCGAAAATATCGATGGCAATCGCATAGAAACTCGAAAATACGACAACTATAAGGCAAAAAATAAGGAAAATGAAACGGAAAACGAAACAGAATCCGAAAACGTAAATTCCAACAGATAAGGATTCAAACCGTTACCAACGAACATCGGAGAATCGTCTGGTGACGAAAATGGTGGTAAACCACCCGTGAAAGCAACCTTTAGATCACCTCCAACTACGCAAGAAACAGATAATTCTCCGAAAACCGCACAAATATCAGTACAACTTGACAACTCACTGCCAACTCGTGACGAAAAAATACCAAATTTGGAAAAATCAGTACAACCATCAATACAACTGAATCCCGAAATGTCACAAGAACATAAGGATGTTGCGAAACTCGAAAATCAATCAGTAAATAGCGATAAAGCAAATGAAACACTATCACCACCAATAGCTTTAAATTCACAAAAAATCGCTCTACCTTGGCATCGAGAAACAAGCGCATTGGAGAAAAATGAAAACAGCATAAAAATACCACAGGAAGTACCACCGAACTTCCGATCTCTATCGATTCCCAGAAACGTTTCAGAATTCGGAAATTTACCATCGCTTTTCAGCTACATTGAATGCGCAACGAAATCCAAAATGGATGCTCCATCACCTGTGCATTCCAATATTAGACTACCTTCGATAAACGCTGAACGAACAAATGATTCTGAACAACATCCCGCACAAACGTCAGTGCAACCGAACTTCACGTCACCACCAATACTTCATTGTGACGTAAAAATTAGAAAAATTAGAAAGCTAACAATTATCAACCAATGATACTAATACCGCGCAACAAAGTGCTACCAGAAACGATCAGTAACCTTCTATCGAAATTAACATGAAATTTCAGAATATCGCCTGGAAGCGCATAATACGCACTCGTGGCTTAAACAAACATCCAGATCATCGACAATAAAAAATCATAAAAAATAGGAGAATATTCATTAATATTTTACGTTAAGACTAGATATAAGACAAATGAACTACACGTACAGACAACATACACATCTTGTACATAGTAAACATTCGAAATATTTAATAAAACAGATACACAGAAAAACCGGAACCACACAGAATGTAGATAAACACCAAGCCATCCAGACACTTAATAGAACCAAACGATCTGCACATTATTTTTTCGGAATACCAGAAAATACGATAAACCATAGTAATAGAACTACACTTCTTAAAAACAAATCACAACTAAACAAATACACACAAAACCCATATACTTATTCACTCATATATTTAAGCTACATTTACTCCGATATAATTGAGCATACAATATATTTAATTATCAAATATACTTCATAAACCAGAACATGAGAAAAATGGAAACAAATAAAACAAAAACAAAATTGAGACAATGAAAACCTAACAAATAAACATATTCACGAGTATATGCGGTGTATGAGTACGCTGAGACATGATCTGCCACGCGTATTTTAATGCAACAAAGAAAAAACTAAAGCCAGTAACTTTTTATTTATACTAAAAAAAATGGCATGGGAACAATCATATCCCAATATCAATCAATAACATATCAATATCATTTTGATTTATTTAATTTTTTTTGCCTCTCTTCACTTTCTCAACTAAGCCATTGTCTATCTTTTTGGCCTATATATATATGCTATGCTTTTTATACCATCAATATTCATGTTAATTATTTTACCTATTTCAGAAACAACTCCCATCTTCTGCCTACAGAACCACTCCAAATAACATACCCAACCCACTAACCACTACTAATCAGATTTTAGACTGTTACAGGTAATATACTATCAAAACCCAACGGAATTTGAAAAGTTTTAGCCGAAAAAGGGACAATTTAAGAAAAAAATTAAAAGGACAACAAAATAATCAAATGGACAAAACAAAACAAAAGAAAACAACAAAGGATCAAAAAGGAATATATGCAAACATTTTGAAAAAAAATAACCAAACCTTCTCAACGAACAAAGCAGGACAAAATTTTATATTTGATTACTATTTTAACACCAAACGAACCTATCCAACTTAATCAACCTATCCCTACTAACACGAACAAATAACAGTTTTTGTAGATTGTTACAGATACCAGCATTCACTACCCAAATATATTCAACAACGAGAGTGTACCGGAAATAATACAATACCGAGGAAAACAAAATCGAATATAACCAAATTCAGACGACAACAAAAAGGATCAACATCAACAAAAATTAATAAAAAAACACACACACACATAACATAACACATCGACACAAAAATATGGAAATATAAAAAAAAATCAAAACTTTTAATTTATATAGAGTCACACTTAACAACAATCATTAAATGTAAATTCTGTTTAACATCCGATGCGGGGGCATCGTTTTCTCTGGAGGGGAAGTGTAACGGTTCCAGCATCTTTCACACCGGTATCATTTCTTTTCTTCGCAGCGGTATTATTTTTCCGCTGCGTTCTAATACGCAGAAGCCCTCCCGGGTTATCCGGCCGCACGGCTTAGAGCCGTGAGAAGGCCCTTATCGCGAACGTCGCGACTCTCCGTCGGGACTTTGTTGCGGGGTCCGAGGCCCTCAGCCTCGCATTCCGAGCAGTCCGAGCAGTCCGAGCATTAGTCCAGCTCGAGCCTTCGAACGGTACACTCTGCCGAAACTCTCTCCGAATAAGGCTGCGACCAATAAATAATCCATCATATATTTTATACCTCAAACTACGACAATCATTCATTCATACCCGCAAAGTCATTCTGTCACAGAATTCAAGAAAAAAAAACTGTGATTAGATCCTTAGACTACAAGTTTGTAATCCATTAATACTATGCTGATATTAAAAAAAAATTAACTCACGTTTGAAACCGTAATTCTCACGTTTCTCTGATGAAACAAAAATGCATAAAAAGATAAATAAAAAAAACACGCTTAAACAAATTTTATATATAATAATAATAATAAAAACAAATTAACAGAGGATCGAGCGCGACGTTTAATCGAGGTCATACAACACGCTGAGTGAATTCAATGCATAGACTACAGGATTTTTGTTTATAATAGCAGACGACAAAATAATCGCAAAGGCAAGAGTAGAATAATGGCGGCCGTGAGTGTCTTCAAAAATGTCCCACAGGGACATTTTTGGGGATTTTGGGGGAGCCCCCAACCGAGTCCCGGAGGGGTTCCAAGACCTGAAGGGACTTGTTTATATTATAAGCATAGCTTTCTCTATGATAAAGCCACGACGTCCATCGACGAAAGAACTATTTTTATAGGGGAAACAATGTGCAAATTACGTTACACCTTTTTTCTGACATAAATATTTTCAAAGTTTTTGGCATACCAGTATTACTTTTCTCGAATATAGGTGGTTTTGGGATTAATATTTACTAAATAATAATAAAAATGGATACCAAGTATTTAGCAAACGAAAGAATTGCATTTTCCAGTAAATTTCTGGTAAAGAAATAGTACGTGTCGCTATGCTAATATCCTATTATTCTATCTATAATTCAATCAAATTACTAACGAAGTGCGGAGCATGGCCAAGTGGAGCATCACTGAAGCTATCTTGATCTGATCGATTGAGTAAACGAGATAAATCATGTGTGTAAGGCTCTTACAGCAGTCGGCTTGGTTTCGCTCGAGGCTAGATGAGTGGGTGCTGGGTAGCTGCAGTTGATGTTCGTGTTGGTGGAACCCCTCGGGACGTTGGACAACAATCGAGAAAAACTGACAGGGAAGCGATCAACCATTGTAGTACGTCGAGTGTAGACCGTAAATAGGCATTGTTACACGGAACACATTGTTGGCCAAGCGTTCGATTCCTTTTGCGGCATAGTGCCCATGTTAGTAGTCGCACCACATCAAGCCTGCTCTTTCACTCAGTAGGCAGTATGCACATCGCAGGGGCAACGGCGTAATACCATCACGATCGGCCCTGCGGCGGTAACGGTGCAGAGGCAGCATTGCAACGACGGCGAGGACTAAGGTGGCTGTACAGTAACAGTTGTATAGTATGGGGCCAACTTTCTTCTTCTATCTTTATATGAGATGGGAAGCTCCCGACACAAACTCCCCAGGAACGCACTTGTGCGCACTGCCCGGTGGTTCTGAGCTGTGAACTACAAGGGCTCTCGTCATTTGATCCGAATAATAACTGTGGTGCTCAAGCTTTTATGCTTTCACAAAGAATTGCTAAGCACGCGCCAGCTCAACGGGAAAAGGTCGACGCCGGCCATTGACGAATATTTTTCTGAGGACACGAATGGACGAGCGCGTTGAACAATAGAAAAACTTGCCCTTTCTTATTAAGAACGAAACAAAGATACAGCGAGCGGTATACTTTCATATAACATGCGGTGGGTGAAATTTCCGCCAATGTATTATACTCGGTAACTCCTTCCTATCATTGTTGTCGACAATTATTTTTTTAATTACAACGATCGTTAAAGACATCATCACGTCGTTTAATGCTGACCTCAGCTCGTATGAATGATTTTGAGAGCCTGCTCACATATAGCATTCTATATAAATTGATATAAATTAAAAGAACGCTGTCAATGGATGGCATTGCAGGGAGCTGGGAGGCCGCTCAAATAACAATGTGTTGCGAACGGTTTAATGAGTGTGTTGAATGTATCGACATCATAATTGTTTCATATGCGCTAGAGCACATTTATTATCATCACTTGGAAGGACTTTTCTATTGTATTACATTCTATAGAAGTGATCGGACGCAAAACGCCTGATATCTAGGTTGATTTATATTATTTTAACTTGACCGTGTATCTATCCGCACTAAATTGTGGTTACAATAGCTGCATGGAAAGAAAGTATATTTCAGATGTAGTGAAAAGTATATAAAATATATTTTCCCGGAAAACACACGTGCTGAATATGTTTTGGAATATATGGACAATTTATATACTATATTCATAATAAGTACTTTCAAGATGTAAAATCAAAATATGTTTCATACTTTTCACAATATAACTGGAATTACATGTAAATGTGTATATATAAATATATTTACCATACACTCGGCATATAACTTGGCTATGTGTTCCATATACTCAAGATATACCTGAAATGTATCTGTAATATATATTGTAATGTATCACTTTTGGATGCTTTTTGAATTCTTTGCTCTTAAAGCGTCATTATGTGAGTTCTTTGCTCACTACAGGGAGAGCAGGTGCTGTAAAATAATGGCATAGACGTTAGCAACGTTCTTGCAATCATTGCCTTGACATCTGTCAATGGCTACGTTCAACTACGTTTAAGCTATATTTGAATTTCTAATGTAGACGCGCAAACTAGGATTTTAATACTTGAAGCGTTGTAAATAATTAACGAACTACATTAAAATTAATATAAGATTTCATTAATGTGATTATTTCAATGAGGAGCTATAAACGGCCGAGAAACTGGTTTAATTGACCATTTTTTTCCGTCATGTCACCTGAAACCTTCGCTACCTATTTTTATCTGAATACATGAGGGTTTTCCATCGGGTTTTCTGGGTCGGAAAATTCACATGATCAAAAAAACTCACGCGATTGAAAAGCCATTAATGATATTTTTTTCTGCATGCTCCAGGAAGTTGCCCATTATGTAATTTTTAAATTTTTCTTCGACCTTCGAGGAGTGCATGAGATTTTTTTCAGAGTGGTTTTCCGGGACGGAAACGTTACGTGATCAAGAAGTCATTAACGATATTTTTTCTATGTATGCACTATTGAGTGCTGCCCTGTGAAAACATTTTTTATTTTTTCTTCGCCCAAAAGCACCGAAAATCACTCTTGACTGGGCAGCGACTTCGCGAACAGCCAAGTTTCACTCCGAACGCCACCATCGGCAACCTTCTTCG
This sequence comes from Ichneumoninae sp. B BG-2022a, assembly GCA_030522725.1. Lineage (NCBI taxonomy): Eukaryota > Metazoa > Arthropoda > Insecta > Hymenoptera > Ichneumonidae > Ichneumoninae sp. B BG-2022a. Next base: position 3,253 of record JAPYZD010004717.1, on the reverse strand, counting down.
AAGACGGAGATAATCGCTGCTGTCTGGGTTACCCCCTTTACCTTAAAACAGCGCTGGCGACTACTCTCGGAGACGGGAGTGACTACTGTCGTCTATCTCCGACATTCTTTCAAAGACAGCGCCGGCGACTACTCAGAGATGGGGGTGACTGCTGTCGTCTGTTTCCTAATACCATTTATTTCTTCCAATATTTTTTTTATCTTTCTAGAGTTATATCGAATTATCAACGCTTTAATTAATTTGTATCAAATAAAACCAACATATTTACCTTGACGATTAGAATTGTGTTGTACCCCGGATAGGAAAGGTAATACTGTACATATACAGTTATAAAGTGACTATACATACATATGGTAGTAGCACCCTATCAAAGGGCAATAATATATTAATACGATATTAATATATAATTAATATAATTAATATAATAATGTAATAATATATTAAACATTATTATATATTTTTGTGCAACAATATAACATTATACTATATTCGTATAATAGTATAATATTATAAAATAGTCGTAATAATATATCGTAGTATGTATTATCTTTAAAAAATATAATAAAAAAAGGAAATGATAATCTAAAAATAAAAAATCTGCCAAAACAGATGTTTATTAAAACATTCTCGTAACAAAAAAATTCTTCCAAAAAGACGTCCATCAAAGTAATTTAAAAAATCGAAAAGAAATCAAATGAAATCAGCCAAGTAGTAGTATACATATAAAAAAATTCATCAAAAAATATGTATATCAAAACAATCCAAAACAGAAAAATACAAGATGCAAAAAATCTTGACAAAAAAATACTTGGCGTGCCAGTTTCTTTACAATTACAGTGTCCGAAAAGTGGAGCGACTCCGGTTGCACAATAATCGAGGTATGCAGCGGCACGCGACGAGCGCGCGTCACAGCAACAAAATCCACCAAAACCTGAGTCAGCAGTCAAGCAATCACCGGCGACTCGGTAATTAGAGCATCGACGCAAGAATTACCGAGCCACATATGCCGAAATAAAAACATGCTCCAAATTCCGTTCTCGAAGAAGCGAGGATTTGGAAAGATAATTGTTTACCGAAATGGAGTAAACCATAAACATCTAAACATTATTAAGCTGACGTGCCTGCTCTCTTATTCATATATAAGGGATCGAGAGCGGGCACTCATCAGTCTCTTCAGAACTCCTAATTCTTACGGTTAACTACGGATACACCGGTTGCGAGCAGGGCTCGTAACTCGATGAGTAGGTCGTGAAAATATTAAACTCTTATCGTGAAAGATTAACGCCCGATTGTCGTTAATCGAGAAGATGTATCGAGCGTACAAAGTGTACTGGCGTTTGGTAATTCAAAAGGACAGATGTAAGCAGAAATTAAAGCATTAATGATTAATTGATATAATTAATACTAAAGCATTTATGGTTAAACTAATCAAGCAGTGACCACAAAACATCGGAAGCTAAATTAACCAAGCATTAATAGCTAACTTAAAAAAGCATTAAGTGAGCATTAATCAAGAAAGAAAATAACGTCAAGTTGAACGTTAATTGGACATTAAAGCGAACCTTAGTCGAAGGTTGTCGGTAAACATTGTTATATAATAAATATAACAATGTTACCTTTGTAAATCTCTGATAATATTAATATATTGGTAAACATATTAAATATAGTGATAAATAAACATTGTTGAATACTGTTTAAATAAATCTATACGTTGGTACTTCTCTTGGATTCCAACCCTTTACTGAGCACATTCCTAACCTTACGAGCTAACGGCTCGCGCACAGAACCCAGATGAAATACCTGAGTTTCTGCGGCATAACAATTGTGACTCGAATTTTTATTTTACAGCATCTGCCTTCCCTTTAGTGAGCAAAGAACTCATATATAGACGTTTTTGGAGCAAATAATTGTAAGCCTCTAAAAGTGATACGTTACAACTGGCGCCCAATGTGGCCCATGTAGGGTGAACGGATGAGGCCGACGATCGGGCCTCATCCGTTCGAAGTCCACGGTGACACCGTTGGCATGCGAACTTGGCCCGATCATCTATCGAGACTTGGATGATAAGTCCGACCCGACGGTGACAGTTTATATTGGCCCGAAGGTCATTCATGATGCTCGGCCGATGATTGGTTTTCAATGTAGGTCCTCTATAGGTTACCTGTATAGGACGAAAATAGTTTTATCGTAGCCTTTTTTTAGTATTGTTAAAGTTGAAATATTCCTATATCTTTTTTTATGCTTCGTATGTCTGCAAGAGATTCTATTTTATATATTTTCTCTAGTGAGAATTCTCAAAGCGATCATACTCAGTCAATGTATTACCTAAGCATTTATTGACTATGGAGTACGGAGAAGCCCGTAACACGCTCGCTAGTCAGACAAAGGCGAGACGGGTACTTGCGAAATCAGGTGAATCGACAGCTACCGAGGAAGTTATGCTGGACATCCGAGAAGCAATCCGGGATATTAACATACGCCCGGAGGGACCGTCCGGTGTTTATGATCAATTTCAAAAAAGAATCTAAGGACCAGCGTACGGAAATTGTAAAAATACTAGAGCAACAGGACAAATATGTGCTTGAAGCAGTCGATGGGCGACTAGCAATGGTTGAGATCAGAGTCAGCGACAGGATGAAAGTGCTACAGACACAGATAGCAACAGAAGTTCATAAGATAACGAAACCTCTCGAGGAAAAGGTTGAAGAGTTAGACAAAAAATGCATGGACAACTCCGAACGTATGAGCATATAGTACGCGACCGCGTTCTCCGATCCTCGGGATCCAATCTAATTAGGCACGACCGCGTAAGTTAGAGACTCTACTACCTGCTCACTGTCCCTTTCCATACGCAAAATTCCCTTTCCGAGCGCCGTTACGCGTTGCGCGTGGAAATACGTATAGCCGCAAGAATGACCGTAATATAAGCGTCCAGAAATATACTCTAGTATTTAGCAGCTCAAGTCATAGTTCGAAACTGATTTCTTAATTAAAATATGAAGACTTGTAGTATTAAATTCAGTCAAAACCTATCGAAGCGGTCAGATTTTATCGGATATTTTTTATATTACTAAGAACGGTCTAATTCGAGTTAACATGGAGGTATCGTGTTGAAATTTGACACGGGAATGGACTAACATTGTGAACTGTTTCGTTTGAAATTTTGAAATTTTGAAATTTTGAAATTTTGAAATTTTGAAATTTTGAAATTTTGAAATTTTGAAATTTTGAAATTTTGAAATTTTGAAATTTT
>JAPYZD010004716.1:0-13075 GCA_030522725.1 Ichneumoninae sp. B BG-2022a | reverse complement strand
GAAAAGCCTGATGTATCCGATAGGGCGAATTTGGGCATCCAAAAATTATTGGAAAATGACGTTTTGCCCCGTTGCCCCATTTTGCCCCGCTCTACCCTATATCAAATAATTTTGCATATTTCGGACGTGGAACATATTTGGGTAAATATGGATACTTAAGTACAAAACAGTTTCAATTGATTAATGTAGATTTAGTATATATTCGATATATTAATGTACAGAATGTAATATGTTATGGGTATATATTTTGTTTCCGCATTTCGGAATGTGACTTCAACTCCGAGAGTGAACCAAGGTTTTGTTCGAAATTCTCCAAAGTCCGTGCAGTTGACCAACATTCGACCGGACCAGACTGGGGTCCACAGTCGCAGATCGACGCAAGATCCGGTTTTGGCTTTTCGCTTCCCTCGCAGCTTATAAAGGTTGCTAAAAAAAAGATTGCCGAAGTCAAGTTTGCAGTCGTGAGCCTCTCGACGGTGGATAAGAAATGACCTTTTCGTATTACCGAAACCGGACCCCTGCCTCAAGATGTCTTTATCTATACAGTCATCTTACACGGCAATTCGGTCGTTTTCTCTGTTTAAAAAACCATAACCATAGCGGTCGGAATGGCCCTATGGAAAGTTTCGTTCTGTATGGGGTAAAACCCTGACCCCTGGTGAATATCACGGCACATTTACATCTCTACCACTCACAACTCTATCAGACAACAACTCTACCAGAAAAATGTTTACCACATTACAACTCTACCGGGATGGAAATAAAACTCTAGCGGAATTACAATAAAACTCTAGCGGAATTACAATAAAACTCTAGCGGAATTACAATAAAACTCTAGCGGAATTACAATAAAACTCTAGCGGAATTACCATAAAACCATAAGTGGAATTACTATAAAACTCCAGCGGTATTACAATAAAACTCTACCGGAATGCAAGGCTCCGCCTGACCTTATATTCCAGTACAATTTTGTTTCCCTTCCCGTAGAGTTTTATTTCAATTCCAGTCGAATTTTATTTCAATTCCAGTAGAGTTTTATTTCAATTCCGGTAAAGTTTTATTTCAATTCCGGTAAAGTTTTATTTCAAGTCCGGTAGCGTTTTATTTTGATACTGGTAGAGATGTTTTCTGGTAGAGTTGTTATCTGGCAGAGTTGTCAGTGGTAGACATGTAAATGTGCGAATATCACCTGGTCCATACAATATTGATTTACATGCTGATCAGGGTGGGCCATATTCACGACGCAAGTGAAGAAAATGAACGAGTAAAGAAAGTGGTTTGCCCATTTAACGAACACTTCCTCTTCATGAACGGTTGCCATTTGTGCGAAAGATCTGAAATCTTTTGATTTGCCATTTGTGAGAAAGATCTGAAATCTTTTGATTTGCCATTTGTGAGAAAGATCTGAAATCTTTTGTGAAATCTTTTGATTTGCCATTTGTGAGAAAGATCTGAAATCTTTTGATTTGCCATTTGTGAGAAAGATCTGAAATCTTTTGATTTGCCATTTGTGAGACAGATCTGAAATCTTTTGATTATCCATTTGTGAGAAAGATCTGAAATCTTTTGATTTCAGATCTAACCGACGCTCCCGAGCCACAAAAAATTGGTATCCGACTCGTAAGAAACACGTTGTCAGCGAGAAAGGCGTTATGAAGTGTTCGTGTCATCGTCGGCACGTCAACTTTTGCGCATTTTATTCGACACTCATCGTTCAACCTATTTTTTAAATATTTTTTTACCCCCACCACTGCGAAACTGATAAATCGATTAGAAGCTTCGTAACCAATCAACGCATATTTTCCGCATGGATTATCCGCCTGGTTCGCACATTGAAGTCAAAGATATGTCGCCCAAGATATCGGGACATCAGATGCGGAATTGACCTCGGGCTGAATCTTCGTCACGCCCAAGAATCAGGCATATGCGTGCGAGAAAATTGTTTCCCTCGTCTGCATCCTGCCCGAATACGATTAATCTCATCAGCAGCGGAGATTGACTGGTGCTATCATTATGTGGATCCAAGGTCTCTGCATCGCGATTCTAAGTAGCTAAAGCCAGCTAGCGCAATCTACGCGGTCCCGCATTCGCTGGCAAGACTCGTACATGAGCCTGGATAAGATGAATTATATCCGAATATAATATCATATATATATATATATATATATATATAAGCCTGGACTCCTGCCCAGGCTTCGATTATTGTAAGTTTTTCGGAGACTGTCCTTACGAGTACTCTATACTACAATATTTATTTATTTATTTATTTATTTACAATATATAATAAAGTTCGAAGGACATCCATGGGTTCCCAATGGCTTCCGATTTTTCCGATTTCCGATTTTGAGAGTCTATTGTTTTACAATCTGACACCTCTCGAAATGTCATCTCGACATTTCTCGGTCCTGGCAAATAATCGGCTATCATTGACATGCCATGAAAGGTTAGAATATGTTGATTGGCGTTTGAAACTTTATTTTGGATATAAAATATAACCGAGATATTGTATAGATATTCTAAAAAAAAAAAAATTTCAAAAAATCCTTTTTCGTAAAAAAAAAATGGTAAGGGTACCGTCACTTCCATACGTTATATTCTCGAGATTTCGGCTTTCATAGCATATGGAAGTGCATTTCGAAAATCCTAAATCTCATATAGCATATCGTAGTGTATTTCGGAAATCCTTAAATCACTCCCGTACGCTATATTCTCGAAATTTCGGCTTTCATAGCATATAGAAGTGGATTTCGAAAATCCTAAATCTCATAAAGCATATCGGATTTCGAAAATCTGAAATCACTCCCATACGCTATATTCTTTAGATTTCGGAATTCATAACATATAGGAGTGAATGTAAAAAAAGAGATAATATCAACAAGATTGGGGCGCGCGTGGTCATGGCTAGTTGTTATGTTATGTTGTTATGTATTACACTAGCGATTTTTTTCTTCCGCACCATCCTTCATGCTGCGTTCTCACTTTCGGCAATCCGATTCGACTCGGCGCATCGTACTTTGTACACCATGAGGAAAGGAAAAGAAGTTCGAAGCTCGTGACTTTTCAAGACGGTTTTTTTGTCCGTCCGCAGGCTATCGGACATCGAGCGTCCTATTCAATTTACCTTTTAAGATAATCAATCACTGCTCAGCAGACCAAACAAACACTCGATTTATATACAATACACAATTTTTTTTTCCTTACTTTATTGCGTGCATTATCCAGCTTTACAGATGAAACGACTGACTTGACCCAAGTTGCAATAGAGTATTGTCAATTATTTTCTGAAGATCTTCGTACACACCGCATTTATTTAATCAAACGGACGAACGATGGTATTAAAAATAATGAAGAAATAAGAAAGGAATTAAGAATTATAAAAAAATCAACTAAACACAACTTTTTACGGTCGTTCTCTCAAACGAGACATGTAAATTAGTTGGACGCCCGGTGACACGCCGGCCTCGTTGCAAAATTGCAGGGGTCAAAAGGTAATTCGACGTTATAATGAACGGTGTGTCGGGAGACTACAATTATTGTTACGCTGCGGAGTCGGTTTGACTTTTGCGCATGTGGTATGGACGGCCAAAGTAGCCGCCGGTTTTGCTTCTCGGCGGCGATCGCGACTCTCCAGCACGGCGTGATTACGATCACCGTGGTAATATACATTGCAATTAAAATATTAACGAACGTGCGTAATAACAGTGTGTTGTACGCGTCGCGTAACGTGTCGGCACACGCGCGTTTACCCTTTTTGCTGTGCCTATTTTATAGCTTCATCGAATGGAAAGAGCGCGCTATCGCGACGACGACGCTAGAGCGACGATAGAGCCTTGACCAAACGCAAACGCCGCGAAGGATGTCGGATGCGATTCCTTGACCCGGTGGATGTTCTTGACGACCCGACATTGGCTGCTTGGACGATACGAGAATTTTGATCGAACCTTTTTCATATTATTCGGATATACCGGTGTCCGTTTGGGCGGATTAAGGGCAAGCTGTACAGAATCGGTCAGTAACAAAACCGAGTTACTCTGCCGGTTATTGATATTTCGGACAAAAGGAAATTATGGTTTTTCTCGATTGCGCTAAAAAGACCCTATTTTCGTGCCTGTAACGGGGTGGAAAGTGGCCGATTCTTGTACATTAGCGGGAGGAAAAGTTTCACGTTTCCTGCCGCTAAATCACTTTTTCATCAGTCGGTGCGGAAATGGCCACTTTTCTTATGGTACATTTCTAATGGTACATTCCTCGGGCGAAACACTTTTTCCAACTCGTGTGATTACAGCACTCACACTCGTTAGAAAAACATTTTTCGCCCTTGTGGAGTAATGTATTCCTCCAGGTAAATCAGTTTTCCTCCAGTTGAATCAGTTTTCCTCCAGTTAAATCAGTTTTCTGTTTAAATTGCTTTAAATTAAATTAGGGGAGAGCGGGGCAAAATGGCACAGTGGGGCAAAACGGGACAGTGAGGGCAAAACTCAATTTTCCAATAATAATTGCCCCACCGACGACCATCGGCACCATCCAAAAGTTATTGGAGAATTGCGTTTTGTCTCATTATCCCATTTTGCCCCGGTGTGCCATTTTACCCCGCTCGTTAAGAAGCGGGGTAAAATGCCACTTCTGATCCCCGTTGCAGTGCTAAAAAGTGGCATAGAAATATGGCCACTTTTTAGCACAGTCGGGAAAAAAGCGTATGCCACGCGGGCAAATGTGCCTTTTCACCTCGTGTGAATTTTTGCTCTCGCCTCGTTCGGGCATCAAACTTGACACTCGGTGAGAAATCGCTATCTCTCCTCCCTTTCCTCCCTTGCGGCTTAATATACTTTTTTTTATTAATGAAAGCTATTGGATGCTTTTTTACATACACTATTTCCGAAATTTCAAACACACGTGCGTTGCAATATATACAGTAAAATACAGTAGAATTTTTATTTTTAATGAACATTTATTTTTATGAACCAGATTTTCATAACTGGTATTTTTTTAATGTTATTTATTACAAAAAAAAGTATATTAAAGTCCAATTAACGTATGTAATGTAAGCAAAGCTCAATTTGCCCTACATTAAATATCCAATTAATTTTTACCGTGAACACCGAGTTCGCTAAATTTCCCACGTACTTATAACAGTCTAGCTGCCCCATGTCGAAACGGTGCCCGTCAATGAATAAATCTGAAAGCATAGATGGAGCGCCCGCCCGTTCGTCGAAGCTCATAATTATTGGTCCAAGGGTTCGAGCAGTCCGTGCGGAATTCTCGGACCCGATAAGCGAACGAGGGACGCGAGTTCGCGAGAAACTACAATTGTGGACCGCGACCGACTTTGCCCGAAGAACGCGGCGATGAGCGCACGCTCGACGACCACAACGATGACGACGAGCTATATTAAAAATAAAAGAAAATCCACGGTACAGCGAATGGGTGCAAGAAGATGTCTTTCCATTTCTCCGCCTAAGGATTAAAGACGAGGGTACCGTCCAACCCCGTTTCTCTCCGTCTCCGTATCTCAGTTGCTCTCACGCGGCTCCGCGTTTCTGTAACTCCGACGGTCAACGGTGACGGCCGTTCGGCGACCAGCTCGGGCGATCAGTCTGCGTCGAGACGCGGTGGCACGAGCATCGCAGGTTTGGAACGCGTCGACACCGCGCTTGCCCTGCACCGATCCGTCATTTCAATTCGAGTTAAAAAAAAAAAGAAATAAAAATAAATAAATAAATAATAATTAGCACCTTTCGATCGCCTTCACCACGTAATTAATGCCCGTAATTAAGGAGAGATAGAGCGTGAGAGAGAAGCGCCGATCGTTCAAAGTGACGAATAAATAATTATAATAATAAGAAATAATTAAAAATTAATTATATTTACAAAGCGTTGAAAATCAAAGTGCGGGACTGAAATCGTGACGCATCGACTGGAATTTATTGATATACGAGTCGCGATGACCGCCGCTGGTTCTGCGCGACAGTTTCCGAAGATCAACGCTGAGATGTACGGTTCGACAATCTTACGAAGTTACAATTTTCGATCGTCAAGCCGGTGGCCCGATGACCTTGACCTTTGTGATTAAATTATAAAAAATATATGTATAAAAAAACGAAAAATATAAAAATGGAGCTGATTTAATGCAAAAAAAATTGCATTATTAACATTGTGTAGATCAGGGTACTGGAAAAGCAATGTTATATACGGTTCGACAATCTTGCGGAGTGACATTTTCCGATCATCAAACCGGTGATCCGATAACCTTGACCTTTGTGATTAAATTTTAAAAAATATATATATAAAGAAACGATAAATATAAAAATTGAGCTAATTTAATGCAAAAAAAAATTTGCAATATTAGCATTGTGTAGATCAGAGTACTGGAAAAGCAATATTATATACGGTTCGACAATCTTGCGAAGTTACATTTTCCGATCATTAAGCCGGTGGCCCGATGACCTTGACCTTTGTGATTAAATTATAAAAAAAATATATATAAAAAAACGATAAATATAAAAATTGAGCTGATTTAATGCAAAAAAAAAAAATTGCAATATCAGTGTTGTGTAGATCAGAGTTCTGGAAAAGCACTATTATAAAAACGTCTGCAGCATGTGCGTCTATGCCTCGTAGTTGCAAAAAATGGAAATAATCGTTTAAACGTTACGTAAGGAGGTCGGAGGTTCTATTAAAATTTTATTCGAGCTTCTATTGAATCGCGCGTACATATATTCATAATATCGTACATATGATTGTATTTGTTCCACGGTAGTTCCAGAGCACGTGGTTGGTAATGATGGCGGACCAATGATCAATCATGACTACGCTAGTCGAAACAGACAAGTTATCGTCGTTCACGCCGATATAAATTATGATACACGCGCATTGTTGGTTTACTCGTAAGGAATATATTTCGATGATTCTGTGTTTGCTAAAAAGCAAAGAAAAAAAAAGAAAAAAATTTAATGGGCAAATGACTCCCAAAAATTAGGGGAGAGCGGGCGAAAATAGCATGGCGGGGCAAAACGGGATATTGAGCCAAAACGCAATTTTTTTATAACTTTTGGGTGGTGGCAATGGGTGTGCGTGGGGCAAAACGGAATTGAAAATCCAGATGTATCGTTGGGACAAAATGGGGCATTAAAAAGTTATTGGAAAATTGGGACAAAATGGGTCATTCAAAGATTATTGGAAAATTGAGTTTTGCTCTCACTGTCCCATTTTACCCCACTTGCCCCTACCAAGGAGTTTCGATTGTATTTTCGAAAATACATTTGTTTACATTTCCTTTTATTTTAATTATTTTTAGCAGCAATTCAATTGAATAAAATTCCGCAACATCCCACGAGAATTTATCCCCGATATGAAGATGCTATTGTCGTGAATGCTGATTGACGCGATTTTTCTATCAGCATAGATAAATGCTCATTAATAAATTGCTGCGCGATGTAAAATTTTACGCTAATGAGTGCAACTTGTAATCATCCGGATACGTCACGTAGACCTCGCATCTTTGCGAATGAAGTTGGATGATAAAATGACAGCTTGCTTTGTTGACAAAAAATATCCATCGTTTAATAAAATCATTTCGCAAACTGGGAGTTGTTGATAAGGAAGCTCGAAAAATAAATAACGAATCGTTATGGAGCGATAAGAAAAAAATTATTACAGTAAAATACAGCAGCAACGATTTTTTTTATTAACATTGTGAGCTCGATACATTGTCGCTTCAGTCTCGATAAGAACCAGCTCAAGTGTTACGAAAATTACGGAAGCGCTTATTACCGGCTCATACATAAAAAAAATGTAATTACTTTTTTTAAACGCCTCTTCGTGTACACGAAGTGAAAACGCGAAGTCTCTTCCTCGTTTTTTTTTTTGTAATTCGTGACTTCGAGCCCGCAACATTCCGCGCACTCCGCTTCGATTCTCTTTCTATTATCAGTAAGACACGTTCAGAAGTGCAATTATGCATTATCTTTCGTCCGCTTCAACGAGATGTCCATCGCAGCGCTCGGCTCGACGCCTCATTTTTTTGTTTTTTCGATAATATTTTGTCGAAGACCATAAAAATTTCACTTCGACGTTAACGTTTGTGTGTTTATGTTTCAGGCTCTGAATCTCGGAAAATCCCGGAGCAAAGTGCGTGAAGCCGATTTCCAAACTCGCTAAAAGAGAGCCGTCGAGAGTCCGAAAAGCGCAATTACTGGAAGCGAAGCTTCGCCCTGACACGAAAAATCGGAAGATAATTATTTAACGAATAACAGTGACGACCGGAAGGAGGATACAGCGAGGATGAAGCTCGAAGGGAACAGCTCGAGGGACGACGACGCCAATGGAATTTTACTGCAACCCCGAAAGGGTTCGGTGGTGCGACTGCAAATCGCGCCCATACAGCCGAAAACTATAACACGCCTGCCGAAGAGACCGCCGGTCGATTTGGCCTTTGACGATCTGACGTACACCGTACGGGAGGGCCGCAAGAACAGTGAGTATTCCGTGAATTAAACTCGAATTACCGTATCTCAAAACCGGCAACGATACAACGGAGACGATTTTCCGAGAGGCTAATTTTCGTGCGGGTAATTTTCATCTTAGCACGTTTGGTATTTTGTGCTCGTCTTACAACGAACGGTAACATAAAAAAAAGTTGGATGAAATATTACAGTAATCTCCCGTACGCACGACCGTCTAACTTAGTTTTAATTGAAGAATGCTTTTTTTTATACTTATACTTGGCTTACGCCAATACGTAAGCCAAGTATAAGTATAAAGTATTGGCTTACGCATTGGCGTAAGCCAATGAGTGCAACTTGGAATAATCCGGATACGTCACGTAGATCGCGCATCTTTGCGAATGAAGTTGGGTGATGAAATGACTGCCGGCTTTGTTGACGATATAACGGAGACGATTTTCCGAGAGACTAATTTTCGTGCGGGTAATTTTCATGTTGATACGTTGCGTATATTGTGCTCGTCTTACAACGATCGGTAATATAAAAAAAGTTAAATGAAACATTACAGCCATATCCCGCATGCATGACCGTCTTACTTAGTTTTAATTGAAGAATGCTTTTACTGTAAAAAAAGCATAATGTAAAAGTGGTGAATATGGCCTGGTCGATATATCATTCATTTATGTGATAATCGGTGTGGATGGTCCACGCCGATTATCATGTAGGAGAGAGCGGGGGAAAATGGAATAGTGGGGCAGTACGGGACAGCGGGGGCAAAACTCAGTTTTCCAATAATGCTCCATTTTGTCCCAACGATGCATCCGGATTTTCAACACCGTTTTGCTACATTTACTATCACCGCCACAATCCAAAAATGATTGGAAAATTGGGTTTTGTCCCATTATCCCGTTTTGCCCCACTGTGCCCTAAATGAATGATTTCACCACTTTCACCTCATGCGGTCGGTTTCGGCAGAGAAATTCGACACGAAGAAGCGGCGAGCCCTATCCAACATTTCGAGTGCGTTTTGTGAAAATATCTTCACAAACCGCACATATTTTATTTTATTTTTTGAAAAAGATCCGTCGATGCTTTACGCAGTTTACTGCACACACAGTGTACATTTCCTTCGCCACATTCTCTTTCTCTCCGAGCCGAGGTACTTAAACTCGTCCGAGGTCACGACCTCCTGTCGATCACGTGTGCCCCACGACCCGAAGAATGACGATCCGCAGCGACTGATAAGCCGACCGACGGCATGCACATGCGCGTCCAGCTACGCTTCGACAATAACGTCTGCGATGCATCCGTCGCACCGAACGACTAATTTATTCGATTTTGAAAATGATCGTCAGCGGAATCTTCTTTGCCGGCGATAAAAATTTAGTTTCTTATGATATTCTTTCCTCGTGGCATGGAAGTTACCAACGTTTCTCCGATGGCATCGTTGACCGCTGTTACTTTTCTCAAACAGTTTATACTTTGGCGGTAGTTTCAATCGGCTTCGCATTATTTAAATAAATTGACGTTTCGGGGGTTAATCTTTCGGGGATTCGTCTTTTCGGAGGATATAGGAGAGAGCGGGGCAAAACGGGGTTTTTGGGCAAAACTAAAGATGCCAATCATTTTTGGATCGGACAAGGTGGCAAAACTGGGCAGAAAAGCCTGATGTATCCGATAGGGCGAAAAATTATTGGAAAATGACGTTTTGCCCAAAAACCCCGTTTTGCCCCGTTGCCCCATTTTGCCCCGCTCTACCCTACGTTTCGAGGATTATTTTTTTCGGGGGATATTCATCGGGGGATAACCGTTCACGAGCTATGCCACCCTACCATTCTGGCAAGACTATATAATATAACAACATTATATTATTATTCTTATATATATAGTTATCCCTACATGTTCCTAGGGTAAAAGTGGTGAATATGGCCCACCTCAATTAACACGTAAATCAATTATATATGGACCGGGCCATATTCCCCATTTTTATTCTATATATAGATTCGAACCGTTGCAATAACTATTATTATTATAAATATTTATCAAGAGACGCGGTAGCGTCTCGACGCCAAGTACTTAAAAAAAAATTTTAATCGACCGAAGGACGCAACCAAGTAGTTATACTCCAAAATGCCGGAAGTATTTCTTTGGTCTATGTTATCTCACAAATAAATCGTCGGATCGAAATTGGATTCTTGCACACAGAAAAAAATTTATTTGACGGCCATCGTTTATTTAGTTTAAGTAAAACATTTTTTTGATTTAAATAAATATTTATTTTGATTAAGTAATTAGTTAATTAACTGAAATAAATATTTATTTAAATAAAATAAATATTTTACTTAAATCAAATAAACGGTGGCCGTCAAATAAATGATCAGAAATCGATCCAAAATGTTTCGATTATGAGTGAGTCAACGCGATGATTTTCGGACGGCTATTATTATACTACATTATTATATTATCGGCTCGTTAGAAAAGCAACTTTCTGCGAAACGTGACAGCTGTCAATAATTTCGTTGGAGCTGCGTTGCCAACTTCTGTGCCTTCTTTCCACGCGGTTCCACGTTCGCTTTCGGGGTTCTCGTCGGGGCGCTTTTCGCCGCGATATGGAATGAAAACTGGTTTCCGATGACATTGACCACCGAGTGAAAGTCCACGGTTTGTCGTCCCGGTCGAGCACACCGACGACTCCGCCAATCTCGTATCGCCGGGCGGTGGCAGCTTGCAATTTCAAGGTGCATCTCGACAGTTTCTGCATCGACGCTGGTCAACGTGCGTGCACGTCGCTCGGCCGAGCTAATGAACGCGCGGCAACGTCATTATTATATGCCACAGCCGTGTACGCGTGCATTGCGATTGCCAATGACTCGTCAAACCGAGAGGTCTGCTTATTATCGAATCATTTTTTTTTATATTCCACGTGAGCTAGATAGTGAGCGGCTCGTTATTCATTGCGCTGCTGCGAAACGAGCTCGCCGAAGAAATTGACCGCGATTTTGCAAGAAGACCGGTTGCGAGATAATGCGACACACGTGTTAACGCACGGAGGCATTTTTAAACTATCCGAGCTATCTAGCAACTTTTATCCACCAGTCCATCCGGTAAAACAACATAACCGGCACTTAAAAATCCTCATTCATATGTGTATATATATTTTAACGAGCGAGCTGTATGTGTGTATATATATATATAATATAAAAAATTTCAGCGCCTCGAGGCATAATTACAAAACTGTGAGATCCTCGATCGGAATCTTTTGCCGTATGTGCCGGAAATAGGTATTTATATGGCAAGGGCGTAAAAGGTAGTCCTTGACGAGTGTGAAATTGCAGCATTCACACGAGTGGGAACTCTACGCCCATGCCATTCACATCATTTTTCCTAACAAATTCACGAAAATCACGCTTTCAGTTTCCGTGAGGTGTGCGTGGAAAGTCACTAGTGCGGGAACAAATACCGTATTGCGTTTGTACACATGCAAAAAAGTGTCTGCATTAGGAAAAGTACAATTTCGTCAGGGGTCTTCGAGATTTAAGAGGTTTTCATTTTATTAATACTATTTCTTACAGCTCTGGCCGAAGTCGAAAAATTACTTAATTCAATTTTTGTTATTTATTTAATAACGATCAAAATTTATTGACTTGCAGTAAAACTTCGAAATCGAAATCCGTTGTCGCCGCGCCTACAATAAAGTCGTTAAAAAAATATATATTCTGAGCTGACTATTCGCAAATTTTTGGACGGAATCTCATCGATGGGCTGCGATGTAGGGGCAAAACGGGGTTTTTGGGCAGAACTAAATTTTCCAATCATTTTTGGATCGGACAAGGTGGCAAAACTGGGCAGAAAAGCCTGATGTATCCGATAGGGCAAATTCGGACATCCAAAAATTATTGGAAAATTACGTTTTGCCCCGTTGCCCCATTTTGGACGCCCCCGAGCCGGGTCGTCGGACGTGAAGATAAATCTTATCGTTTTCTTCAACTTTTAACCACGCGGGTGTAATTTCGTCACTCGAACACGCACGTCAAGACCGACGAAAGCATTTCGCAACGCTATGATGCATTTTTAATCGAGCGATATCTCGCATGCATAAAAACAGGGAATCACGATGGAATGTACAGCGTATCGAACGTACGCGTTAATTTACATCTGTAAATTGCCGTTTTTCCATATCGCCGTCCGTGTCTCCAGGTTGTTGTCTACAGTGGACTCGGAACTCCTTCATTTTTTTTCTGCAACATTAGATGACTCAAACGTTTCTCGATGCTTCTTCGATTCTGAAATTGTTCTCGGGACAGCGACGGCGATGTGATCGTTGCGAAAACTATTTTACACCATCTTGCCGAGCCGTACGGTTATTCCGCCGAGCGGATAACAATTATCGCAGCAATGCCAGACGACGATATCGTCGCTCGGAGTAGGTCAGTCTCAAAGGAAAACGAATTTATTTCGAGACCGACGATAGATCGGGGACTGAAACGTGAAATATTACCAAATCGTTCAACACGAGACAAAACTGAGTATTTTCACATAATATATAATATATAATATATAATATATAATATATAATATATAATATATAATATATAATATATAATATATAATATATAATATATAATATATAATAT
>JAPYZD010004715.1:0-19114 GCA_030522725.1 Ichneumoninae sp. B BG-2022a | reverse complement strand
ATAAAAGAGAATTACAAACACTTCTCGATCGGATAAAAATCTGGAAAAAATCAAGCTTATGGAAGATGCTGATAAGATTGTTCGTCCATAATAATGATCGCAAAATGTTATTCGTTTCCTTTATGTTAAAATTTGTTTACAATCGTTATTTTCAAGTATTAGATAAAATTCAGAAAAAATTAATACGTATTCAGAAAAATTAACAAATCAATTTCGTAATAAAAAAAAAATTTGGTTGCCGGGTAATTTGTTGTACAATTTTTTTTTCAGTAATTTGTTATGAACATTCTGAAATTATTATTATGTACACTCTTTTCAGCACCTTTTATATGCTAGAATTTTTTCAGATTTTTTTCTCATCGAGAAGTGTTTGTAATCTTTGTCTTTTTTCTCTCGAACTTAATCGGCGTCAGTCATTGTGCTAGTATTACCTTAATTGATCGTTCAATATTTCAACAACAATTCGTAAAAAAAAATGCTTTACGAATTTTTTTAAGGTGTTAAGGATTCGTGTTCAGAAGTGGAAAATACTTCAAAACACGTCGCAAAGTTATCGAAAAAAAAATGGTATGATATCTGCGGTAGTAAAATAAAAATCGCCCGCACGGTTAAAAATGTTAATTTCAACTTCAAATTAATTTCATTGATCGTATTTGAAGAACAATTTCTTTAAGCAAAAATTCTTTAATAATTTTGTAAAGCATCGATCGGAAGCGAAAGGGTTAAGCCGAGCGGCGTTCTCGAGCCCGCACGTATAGCAATCCCGGTGTCGATTCACCTCCACACGTCGACTTCACTTTCTTCGGGAAGTCTCCCGGTGCTACCTGGCGCCCAGAGGATCGACCTTTCCAGAGGTCGATCGCGAGCGGGTTACATCCACGCTCGAGTTTCACCGTCGGACTCATCGTCCCCCGAGCCGTTAACTTTCATTCCGACGAACGTTTCGTAGATACATCTATACAGCCAACCGCCATTGGACCCCACTGGCTAATGCTCGGATGTACCTGCGCGCATTCGTTACCTTCACATTCGCGATAGTTATACTTCCTCGCGTCGCGATGTCCGAGGTCGTCCGTATCTCCGGACGATCTGCCCCGCACCGGATGCGGAAACTATCAAGACCGCTCCGGACGGCCACGGACAAGTCCGATCCTCGTGGGTCGTGAGAAAGCTCAGCGTCATTACGGTAAATATTAATTTTCTTTACCGCGGCAAAAAAGATTTGCACTCGGCTAGAGTGTGGAGAAGAAGCGAGCGGTCCGAACATGAATGAACATTTAACAATGACCTTCCATTATATAGGCCAGAGACTATTCCGAATGGAAATTTAATAATCGAGAGTAAAAAAGGATTAAACGAGTTTCATTCGATTCACCGGACAAGGCTAAGTTTCATAAGGTGAAATTTCTTACCCATGGAACATTTGTTCTTATTTATGTAATTTTTTTTTAACTCTGAAAAGTAAACTTTTGACAGATCGTCATTATAATTTTGGCGATGTGTGGATCAAGGACGATTTGCACTCTGCAAGCGTGGAAAAATATGTAGAATTCTCCCGTTACTCTGTCCGAGACAAATCCGAATGGAAATTTAATAATCAACCGTAAAAAAACAATGAAATGAGAATATGACATTTTTACAAACGGAACATTTGCTCTTATATATGTATTTTTTTTCTAAAAATTAATCTTTTAACCGATCGTTATTATAATTTTGACTATTTACATGTCAATTTTTTTCGTCCAGAATTAGCGCGAGCTCCGAAGTATTCGAATCAACAAATCATTGTTAAATATTACCGTCGCAACGCACGGGAGGCTCGTCCGCAATGGTCATCGAACTCTGTTCGCAACGCAGTAACGTTTCCGCGATCGGAATCTCTCGTGCGCGCGTGTATTGAATTATTGGATAAAAATTGCCATGGCGGAGAAGCGTATTCTTTGCGGTCTCGGATGAGTCGATAATGGCTTTCTAGCCCGGCAATAATATTCCCGGTACGAACGTTATATGCAGCCGCCTCGAAGATAAGGTACTAATGGAAGCCCTCGTCTTTCCTTCCCGCTGCGTTATTTTACTATACGAGAAAATGATAAAAAAAATTAAAAAAATCAAAAATATATAAAATTAATAATTTTACAGAACGCTCCGGTCGTTTGGACTCTGGTCGGCTTCGCGTTAACCATGCTCGATCCTCACTGGATCTCTCGAATGCGAATGATGATGATAGTGATGACCCGAGGGGTTCGCTCTCACGCGCGCATTTGTCTTCCCTCCCCCCCCGCGGGTCGCTGTATCGCGTCTTCACTTCCGCTAGTGAAAGGATCGTATAGTCCTATATATGTATATATATATATATATACACGTATGTAATGTATGCACGTACACACATACACTCGACTGTGGCATTCTAGCATCCAAGAAGTAGAAATACTCCACTCGTGAACTGCATTAATGCAGTAGGTACACAAGCGAAGGCAATTCCAGAGAAAATAAAAATGAGAAAAGAAATCCCGACAAGTGTTTCAGCCCAAAACTGTAAATTGGCTACTTTATTTTTATTATTTTTCTTATCAGCGCGCCGTTGAAAAAGAATCCGATACATTTTTTAAAACCGCACTTTCAAAAATTCCCGAGTTTAACGATTATTTATACATTCATTTTTTTTTACACTGGCCGTTATGTTGGGTCGCGCGATTCGCCCGCTCGCATGGATTTCGTGAATCAACTTTGCATTTATCTCTCTTACGATGAGAACTCTAAGTTCTAAGCCACCCTTTCGGAAAAAATACGTACACGTATTTATATGTTTCATAAATATTAATATTTAAAAAAAAATATTTATTTATTTTTCATTATGTATATTTTGGAAAACTGTGGATTTGTTTGTTTGTTGGTTTGATTGTTTGTTCCCACGGGTGGGAGAAACGAACAAATAAATCCAGTTTTCCAAAATATAGATAGTGAAAAATAAATAATAAAAAAAACAATATTAACAATATTAATATTTATGAAACATATAATAATAATATACGGATATCCGCGTATATGTTTTAAAAATATTTTACATATATAATATAGCCTGTCTTCTCGACCCAGAAACTGGTGTATACGCTCGCCGTCACGTATGAATTTACGCGTCGTCTCCCGTTTCTCGAAACGAGAGTGCGTTTATCGGCGACCGTCGGCGCCCGCTTCGTTTTCTCGGCAATTTCTCGTCCGAGCAACATCCTCGATGGAGATCGGTGCCGAGCTCATCTTTCCCGTCGATCGGCACTCTATCGGGTGTCCCGATCGTTAACGATCGAACGTTACGTTTTTATCCCGTTCACGCACCGCACAACTCGGCAATAACCGTGCGATGAAACTTCGCCGTAAATCCTCGCGCATCGCTGCCCGACTACCGGTCGAACCCGATCCCTTACATAATTGTTTGCTCACTCGCGTACGCTACATTACACGGTACAGATGCGGAGAATTACTCGTACACTCGCGGCCAATCGATGCGCAACGAAATGCCGTTTGAACATCAACAAAATAAAATAAATAAATAAATAAACACGCGGCATCTAAACGCGGTACACCTGCCGGGATTCAGCATTTTTTTGTCGTTACGCTGGTTGGGTAGCGAGGGAGAATGGAGGACTATTACCTCAACGGAATGTTATAAAATCGACGGTCGAAAGCCAATTTTCTTTCGATACTTAAAAACATTGAAAATAAATAAATAAATAAATTTATTAAAAAATGTTTTTAATTAACTTACTTTTAAAAAATATTGAATTCATTATTTTGTTCAAGCATGTGAAAAACAAGATAGAAGTGACGAGTGTGGAAATCGGTGTTTCTATTGTTCTTTTAATTTCCTTAATTTAAACTCGGAATTTAATTTAATTTAGTTCCCAGCTTTTCCGGAAAATGAAACACGTGACAATTTCGCCAACGTCATTTGGTCTTGTGGACTCTCGTGGTTCCATTCGAGATGGCTGTATCGACTAGACAGAGGGGCGTTTTCTGACGATAAATGTCGATTACGGTCAAATTTCAATTTGTCTCTTAGAAACGGCACTTGGACTGAAGTGATAAGCGCTGTAAGATGTTTACATTTTTTTTTTACTTTATCAATCCCGATATTGGCCTTATCCTATTTCGGGTTCCATAAAAACTTCGTCCGAAGTCTCATTTCACGATACTTACCGTGATATTGGCTAACATTTTTTGGTCTTTTTCTTTTCGGTGTTTCTGTTGTTTATTTAACGATTCCATCGATTCGAAAGTCTCTCGAGCGGACCTTCTAGACAAAATTGTTTACGTTCGCTCTCAAAAAGATCCCCGTTTCTTGCGGTACGGGCGGTTATGCAAAGACAAGACATTGCCGAAAACTATGCAAACTTATGCGAATTTCTTCATTTTTTTTTTTTTTTTTTTTCAACAAAGTTAATCGCGCTTAATTTATCGGGCTTGGCAAAGACAAAATACAACCAGAGTCGCATACGTGCGATTATCATCGTTCAATAAAAAACACACCTCGAGATGTACGTTTCGTGTATATATATATATATATTTCTTTTTTTTCCGTCCACGTCATCCGAGCAAAATTTATGCCTCGAAAAAATGATCCGACACCTGCTGTTTTCGGCTCGTGCAAATATTTGCATCGACGTGAGTCTGTATTCCGGCTGGCGACATCGTCGAATTTTTCGTTGGGGGAGTCTCGATCCTCATAAATAAGGAATAAAGAAATCGGGAAAGAAACGCGCACATTCGGGTCACGCAAAAGAGGGTTTTGTAATTCTAATCGAACGGAATTTCTAAACCGTGTCAAGTCTTCGTCGGGAATTCGTACGACGGCGGCGTAGGACTCGGCCGTTTAGTCGCGTTCGCGATCTCAACCGGGGGGGGGGGGGCGGCGGGAGGGGGGGGAGGGGGGGGGGGGGGAGAAATGAAAAAAAAAGAAAAAGAGAACTATGCGCGGATGTTCGCACGGTCGCAGGTCGCGCTACAATGATACATTGCGCAACGCATGGCTACCGTCCAATCGACAAATTTGATTCATATCTAACGGGGTATCGGTTACACGCCAGTCACTTCAAACGGCGACAGCTACGTGTTGAGAATAGATCGCGCTACCGTGAAACCGGATTAAATTAAAAAAAAAAAAAAAAGTATACAAAATGTTATATTGTGGAGAAGTAGGGTAAAAGTGGTGAATATTGCCCACCTCGATTAACACGTAAATCAATGATATATGGACCGGGCCATATTGTCCACTTTTACCCTAGAGAAGAAAAAGTAAAAACAATACGGAGACTTTTATAGACAAAAATCTATTTCCTCCACGAGGCTCTTTCGTCGCAGAATAATACAAATTCCAAAATAATTGACAAAAATTTCAATTATCGGTCCGTTCCTGACAATGAGTATATATGCAAAGCCAACAAAGTACAGCAAACACGCGATACGCCGAAGAAAAAAAATGATGTATATATATTGTATGTACATAGTATTAAGGCTTTGGTAATCAATCGCGTATCACTGGGGAAAACCGGCCAAACTCCATTGCGGCAAGGTCTAATGATAGTTACTATCACGTTAAGTCATATCACATCCAAAAAAAAAAAAATCCTAGCTTCCGGAAGATCGAACACGTGCCAGTTTCTTCAAGGTCGTTTGGTCCCGTGGGGTCTGATAATTCCGTCCAGAGCTCGACAGCTCATCGTCGTCGCCTCTTGCAGTTCGAGACATTGGGCAGGGGTTTGCTCTTGCACTTCTTCACCCATCCGTCCCAGTTCTTGAATCCCTCGCGGTCGAGAATCATCTTGGCGCACTCGATGTCGTCCCGGATGTCGTCGTCGGCGAAGTCCTCGCACCGTTTGTTGCAGATGCCGCCCTTTCTTCCGCGGGTGCACCACTTGAGGCTGTTTATCTGAAACACCCCGAAGCTGTAGCTCGACATCGTCTTCGGACCGGTAACGAGCGCGGTGTTCATTCCGCTCTCGTTCTGCATGAGGCAGACAAAGTTGCTGATCAGACTCCTGGATATCCCGGCACGCTGGAGCGCCAGAGCGGCCTCGCACTGGGTGAGGATCTTCGCCTCTCCGTGGCTCGCGAACACCAGGAACAGCCCGGCCGACAACAGCAGCGTAGGAAGAGAAGTCATTTTTTTGCCGACGACACCTTTTTTTCGATTGTTCGAAGCGCGATCGATTATGTACGGCGAAAAAGTGGACGAACTGTGCGGAACTAGCGGAGCTAAGCACCGGCGTGCGACTGCACTCGCCTTGTTTCGCTGTTGAATGCGGAAAGATGTATTAGCCGCATGTATATATAAAACGGGGAGTCCTTGAGCTTGGGTGATAAGCTATTATCTTTAATTCAATACTTGTGGGAGTGGAAACTGCGAATCCACTTACGAGTTACGATAACATTGGAAAACATGTGCCGGCAACACAAGTTGCGTGCGTTGGTTATGCAGAGACGATAGTGAATTTATCGTTACGATATGACGAGAGGTGACAAAAGAACTACCGATACATTATCCGACGAGCTACCGTCGGAAGATAATTTTGATAAGGGTAAAACGGGACTGCGTACCTGAGTAGAGATAGTGGATCGAATGCGTTCTAACGTGATTTTTCTGACGATAAGCGACGATTCGGGTCAAATTTCGATTTTTCTCTGAGAAACGCTCGGTCTAAAATGATAAGCACTTAAGATTTTTACAATTTTTGTTTATTTGATCGATCCCAATATTGTAGATCCTCATCCTATTTCGTGTTCCATGAAAGCTCGGTCCGAAGTCTCGTTTTACATAACTTATCGTGATATTGGCTAAGATTATTTGGTCTTTTTTTAGACAGTGAGATTGATCGACGTGTGGCTCCGGCTAAATTTTCTCTACTCGACACTAGTCTTATCGCTGGTTCGCGTGCGACTCGTCCGAGATGGCTATATTGACTAGACAGGGGCGTTAATTAATTATTATTTATTATACTGCGCAGAATTATCGCGAATAACGGAGAACAAGATTTTTTTTCCCCGCCACGATGAAAGGCACTTTTCAATTGAAACTTCGTGTTCGATAACATTTTAGCGCAGAGCCTGCAACTCCGTCGATCAATCTCACGCGACACTTTTCGATACGGACTTCACAATGGAATCGTAAAAATAACCACAATCGAGCGCTCTCGGAACTCGCTGATAATAACGCGTAGATCGTCCGGATTCTCGTGAAGTCGCGGTCACGCGATTTTTATCGACTTTCCGGAATTATAGAACATCCTGTCTCGTGTACGGAAATAGTTCATCTTTGTCAACTCTTTCAAGTAAAAAATATATGTATGAATATTTTTACAAATTGTAATTATCAGTTGGAAGTTCTACAAATTTCGTTTATCGGAAGTGCCAGTTACGTATAAAAAATACTGGATCTGGAAGACCCAACGCTTGATATATTGGTCCCTGGAAATTCGGTCCGTGTAACAAATAGATAACACCCACGAGCGGCTGCCACGGCACCAGAGCAGCCTGAGATTCTATATCTTAATTCTTTTTAATGTATATTAAATCTGTAAAATGTCGGTTGAAAGCATTTTTGGTCACTTCTCACGCACGTTTAATCTCCCCAATCGAATATCACGAATCCTCTCACATCCATCACAACATATCAAACATAGCAAACACACTCATATCGTTTCTACACGAATATTTACAACGATTGCATCGATAGTAATTTTTAAATTAAGATGTCCGTTCCGTGAATTCACATCCGGAACTTAAGTCATGTGTCCTGTCGCGATGTCGCTATCTTCCTATCTAATTCACTTTTCGAAAAGTTCGTATAATTTTTTCACTTCTTAAATTCTCAATGTCTGTCGAGCCGAATTAGTGGCCGTCGATCTTCTCGACTTGGCGAACCTGAGGTACTCGGGGTTTTCGTAAAGTATTTTCGCGAGTGTCTCGGTGCTCGCCTAAGTATCAGCCCGGGTACCTCTGCACATGTCGCACTCGACTTTGAGATAGACGCGAATTAAATTTTAGTCCGGCGATATTCCTATCGTCCTATTTACTTCACTTTTCGCAAAGTCCGTGTATTAAATTTTTTTTAATTCTCTATGTCTATCCAGCCGAATTAGTGACCGGCAATCTTCTCGACTTGGCGAACCTCAGGTACTCGGGATTCTCGTAAATTATTTTCGCGAGTGTCTCGGTGCTCGCGTAAGTGTCGGCCCGGGTGCCTCTGCACATAGCGAGCTGCGTGCCGGTCAATCTCTCGTCGCACTCGACCTCGTGATAGACGTGAATCAAATTTTTGTCCGGTGCCCTGAAGGTGTCCAAGTCGGATCTTACGGCTTTCTCGTAAAGGTCAACGTCCTCCTTGCCCCAGCCGTTTATCGACAGGTCGAAGCCGCCGATGCTCCTGTAGTCCTGTTTGTAGATCGAAACGATTCCAAAGCCGAATTGTCTCCAGTAGCCCGTTTGCTCGTTGACGACGAAGCTCTCGTGCTTCTTGGCGTCGCCGTAGACGAACTTCGGATCGAACTGGCTGAATACCACGGGAAAGTATATTCTTCTGTTGTAAACGGTGTTCAGCCGAATTCGGTTCAGGGCCGCTTCCGTGAAGACTATGTCGACGTCGACGAAGAACAGAAGATCGTCGTCCCGCGACTCGGCGACACCGAGCTCGAGGGCGCGAGCTCGCGAAAAATTGCCCGAACCCTGCAAAACCTCGATCTTCGCGCTCGGATATCTGTACTTGGTGTCTTCGATCAGAGCCAGCGTGCGCTCGTAAGATGCCTCGGTCCTGTAACGATAAAGAACAACGACGAGTTCCGTCCGGTCGCCGTCGGACAAGCATGTCGCTTCGTAGTTCTTCAGGAATCTCTCGAATATCGCGTATCTTCCCGAAAGAGGCAGCACGAATCTGATTGTCTTGCCGAAGACCGGATCGGACTCCTGGCTGTTGAAATTGAGAAATCCGGAACGGAAGATACTTCGGAGAGGCTTCTCCGAATCCTCGCGACGGCGATCCTGGTCGACCTCTTCGCAGTCGACGACCTCACGAATTTCCAAACCTGCGAAATATTTATAAAAAAATTAAAATTTTTTTCGTTCGCTCATAAACCTCGCATTAAAATATTTCTGAATTTTTTCCAATTTGTCATCTATGGAAAGAAAGAAATCTTTCTAATACCAAAAAGAAGCTCAGCCTGAAGCATTCAGGTCGATGGACCTTTGTCGATATCTATAATTATCGTTGGGTATAAAACCAGTATAAGATAATTACTGTACAAATATATAGCATCGGCAATAAATTTCTTTTGCTACTACAAGTTACTTCCGGCAGATAATTCGCTTCCTACGAGAGCGAATAAAAAAAAATTGCCAAGGATTATTCGACATCGCTCTGGTCTCGGAGGAACAGAGAAACCCGAGATAAATCAGCGCGACGGATAATCGCCGATCAATCGTTTCGTAACTGGCAGTAACGGAGGCATCGGATTGGCCAAGTGGCAAGGAGTGACAATTGGTTCGTTAATCCGTGATCCGCCGAGACGTCGAGCGGGTCGGACCGAGAGACGACTGATGACACAATTAGGTCGAGTGTCCCTCACCGGTGAAGTGCTGATGGAGGTAGACGTGTCTTCTGACCGGTAGCGTGACCTTCCGGCCTCTGTACTTCCGGTAGACCAGCAGAAGGTCCAGAATGGTGTCCGCACCGTAGGCATCCACTCGCCTGTAGCCATAAAGTGCCGATCTCTCCTCGACGATTCTGCCTCGCTGCCGCGAACACGAATTTATCGACGCCATAACTTCCCTCGTTATATCCTCGAGACCCTCCTTTACGTGACTGTGAATTCTTCTTCGGGGATTCGAGTCGGCCAAACTGTACTCCGATCTCGAGTAAAAATCCCAGGGAATGACTTCTCGAGTGCTGGTGGGCTTGAAGGCCCTCAAACTGGCCGGAACACCTGCACGGAAAATAAATATTCGTTAATCAACAATTCATGATTAAATTTTTTTTCTTATCCATCGGTAACTTCTCAGCTCGATGGACTATGACTACGTCGTCCGAGGATACTAGCTATATTCTACTATAGTGTACGGTATAACGAAAATTACAGATTGCTCGACGGTCTGATGGGCTGAAGCGAAGCGTGTCGTGCTGCCCTGTGTCTACGACTGCCTCGCGACTCAATTTGCACAAGTCAATCGTACCCATCAAGTGGTCATATTAATATGAAACTTCTATACTCTCGTGCACGCCTGTTGTGCTCGCCGCCTCTGGATTCAGAGTTGTTCGACTGACCGATTGAATCGCGAAAGATTCATTGGCGAGGAGGTATGTACCGTAATAGGAATCGAGGTCGAAAGTTTGTCTCGTTAGTCCCAGTCTCGGTTGATGAGGCAAACGGAGATCGTTCGATAGCGTGGGAAACAATTTGCCGCCGTTTACAAATTCGACATTGATTTATCTACTCGATATCCGGATGGGCGTCGCACAGCGAGAAAAAATTACTTATATTAATTAATATAATTATGTTAAGATAACACATTAATATAATTAACATAACATATTCATCAATTAATTAATTTATATATTGGGAATAATTTTACATGGAATTCTTACCTAAAAATTCAGTGTCGCCCGGATAATTCTCGGAGTCCGGTTCGACCGAAAAAAGTTTGAGGTTTTTGGCCAGGGGACGTTTCTTAAAGTCCTCAACGCTCGCACCCAATTCCTTGGCCATCGCGCTGACGTCCCTGTGCAGTCGGACTCTCTCCTGCTGAAGATCTTGAATCCTGAGACCCTTGATAACCGTTCAAGAAGGTTGAATAATATTGCCGATCGTTTTTAGTACAGAGTCGAAAAAAAATCCAGAGGATATGCTCTTCACTCACTCTTATGTAATTATGAAGTCTGTACATGTGCGGAGGACTCTTGACAGGATGCAAGGTAATGGCTCGATGAACCTCCTTCCTCTTGAGATTGCCCGTGAAGGCCTGATCACCGCTGCTGTTGTGGTAGAGTATCGACTGCATCTGCCAAACGTGAGAAAGAATATATAATGCTCTGCAACGGGAGTGAAATTTTGGTTAATTGACAAAGTAAAATTAACATTATCCGACCGGTTTGGAGCTTAAGGCAATGTGGTCCACCTTACCGGCTCCGCGCTCGGTCGGTAACAAAAACTGTAATCCATTTTGCTTCCTCATAGAGGAAGCTATGTTTTCGTGAAAAAAAAAATTTCGAGATGTTAATGTCAGCGTACTAAAAATTGTCGAAAACGTCGAGAAATGTGATTTTTAGCTGGCGTCCGGATGTATGTGTGTGTGTGACAACGTGCACCACTTAGAACGACTATAACTCGAAAACGGCTTGGGATAGCGGGTTCAAATTTTTTACACTCGTAGAGTGATCGTCTCCTCCTTCGATATAATTTTCATGAAGATTGCGACCCGTTTCGGGATTTTACAGGAATTCTTTTTGATTTTATGGAATTTTGATTATTTTCTAAAATTACCAAAAACCGTCTAATTTGAGTAAACATAGAGGTATCGAGCTTAAATTTGGCATGGGAGTGGACTAACACTGTACAATGTTTCGTATTAAATTTGGTAAAAATTGATCCAACCCTTTAAATTTTCTGGGATTTTGAAAATTTTTAATTTTTCTGAAACTAAACTTTTCAAAATCCCACAATCCCAATTGATCTGAACTTTTTTTGCGTCCGGTACTGTGATGCAATATACTGTTCTGAACTGTCTGTTCCTGGCACGAATTGCTGATTTTGCCATATCGTTTCTAAATATATTATTATTGGATAACTTCATATCGCTTATTGGGAGAAACTTATGCGTAAATGTGCACACTTGTATACTAAACTATTGCAAAAAGAGCTTTGGTTCGTACATAATATAATTATATATAATAAATAAAAAATCTGCTTCACCGTCAATTGAAATATTGCGACCTCCCTTGGGCAGGAACGAACGAAACACATGAAATAACGAGTTAGATCAAGGGAATTGTGATCCGTCAAGAAAACGTCGTAACCTTCTGAATCAATTTGACGCCGCTACATGCAGTTCTCGTCGTAACGAGGCACGACTCTCTCTGTATATATATAGATGTATATTTTACTGTACGAACGAGTGCATCCGGCATTCGCACAACTGTGCAACCACGTGTGGACAACCGGAGCGTTGATAAACGCTCAGAGACGATTGTATGCAGGCTTTCCAATTTTTACGTCGACCCTCTCAAGACTCTTCTCAATTCGCTCTCTCTCGAGTGTTATCAGCGCGATTAGAGTGAATGGGATACGTGTTGGCCCATCAACTCTATATCGACTGCTGAGAAGCGAAAGGGCGTAAGTCACATAGTTTTACATGTTAAACGGCCTGGGATACGTCCTTATGTTTCTCAGCAGTCTATATATATATATATATATCGTGACTTCAATAACATACTCCGAACGACACCGGGATTATTTCCGTGCAGACTCCAATTCGTTCCACGCTCACAATTGACGACGACGACAATGTCTAGCAGCCGGAAATAAATTCGAAGTTTATTTTCTCATTTTTTTTTCAACCCACTCGAGCAAACTCCACTCAGTCGTGGCCTACGGGCTTCTCATGTTTCGACTTAATTGCGGACCCATCGGAAAAAAAATGTGCAAACATCGTCATTAAAGTTCGCAAATTGATTCGCGCGATATTTCCAGCATCTTTTTTTTATACTCTCACGTTTTGTGCAAATAAATTATACTGCAGGTGAGTTTAATGAGAGGAAAGTTTCGTGCGTTTAATATCGAAGAAATTTTATGAGAAAATTACGAATAAATTTATGTAAGACAATGAGACGTTTTTCATGAGGAAAAAAATCAGATCGGTATATCCAGCGCATATATTTCGATTAAATTTTTTTATTTTTGCTTCCTCATAGAGGAAGCAAAGAGGAAGCTTTGTTTTCGTGAAAAAATTAGTTTTCGAGATTTTTATGTGAACGTGTTCAGAATGTTCCCAAACATCTAAAAAACGCATTTAGAAAAAATGTCTGGATGTATGTGTGTGTGTATGTATGTATGTATGTATGTGTGTGCAAATCATTTAACGTTCACAATTTGAAAACGGTTTGAGAGATCGAGGTGACATTTATCACACATGTTGAGGGGTCGATTCTCATTATTCGTTCCAACTTTTGACCAAATCTATGCAGTCGTTCAGATTTTACGCGTTTTTTTTTTATTCTACTCATGTGCGATCTATTCTCCTTACGGGCCACAGCCGGTCGGCCCGCGCGTACCGCGAGCGCGGTCTCCTGGCTTCGAATACTTTCCTATCCACGTCACGACGATTAATCGGCCTGGCCGTTGACACGCTTCTAATAATGCTTCGTTGATTATCCCTCTGACCGGTGGTGTGGGTCGCGGGTTCGTAGCTCGTGCGTACGATGTACACACGTGGAACGATCCCAGACGCGAGTGTTATTTGCGCTCCGCGATAGCGTGTACACACCGCACGGCCCATAGGATATTATCTCTCGTATTATTATTCGCGAAGACTTTCCTCACGAGCGAGGCTCTCTGTCTCAATACTCGCGTCCGTGCCGGAGCGAAACTACCAGCTGCCGTTTTTTTTTTTTCATCTTTTTTTTAGCCACTTTTTTTTTCCTCTTCTCTCTTGCCCTTCCTATGATTAATGTTCTCCGAGATGAGTTACGCAAGAGAGAATGGTTCAAGTCGCTCACTAGATGACGAGGACAAAAAAAAGTCATCGAAGCGAACAGCTCAGTTATTTTTTTACAGGCTTCGCAGTCGCAGATAAGGAAGAGCCTTCCGCGTAAGATTTTTCAACGATCGCTCGGACAATCGACGTTAATTTACGTACACAGAAAAGTTTTATGTAACGATGAATAACATTGTATTTTAGTCACTCGGGAGAAGAAGCTGCACACCCATAAAAAAAATTATTTGGCGGCCGCCGTTTATTAAGGAGGGAGTCTCGCTGCGCGCTGACTTCGCGTAAGTTCGACAACAATAAGAGAAAATTGCAAGTACTTCTTGATGGTATAAAAATCTAAAAAAAATCATGTATACTAAAGGTACTGAAAAGATATTAATTTTGCATAATAATAATTGCAAAATTTTGTTAACAAATTCATGAAAAAATTAATTTATTAACAGATTACCCGGCAACAAACCTTTTTATTATGAAAATGATTGGTTTATTTTTCTGAATACGTATGAATTTTTTCAGAATTTTAAGTAACCGTTGATTTTTTATTTTTTTTTTATAGAACAAAAATCAACGATTACTTAAAAATCTGAAAAAATCTATACGTATTCAGAAAAATAAATGAATCATTTTCATAAAAAAAAAGGGTAATTTGTTAACCAATACATTTTTTGATGAATTTGTTAATAACATTTTGCAAATATTATTATGCAAAATTAATCTTCTCAGTACCTTTAGTACACATTATTATTTCAGATTTTTGCACCATCAAGAAGTACTTGCAATTTTCTCTTATTGTTGTCGAACTTATGCGAAGTCAGCGCGCGGCGAGACTCCCTCCTTAAGATTACGTAAAATATTTATTTGACTTAAATAAACATTTATTTAAGTCAAATAAATATTCTACTTAATTTTAATAAACGGTGGCCGTCAAATAAATTTTTTTTCTGGTTGCACGGTCAATTACTTTAATATAAAATATAATTTCAAAGAATTACTTCATCCGATAGTCTTGATTGTTTTATTGCCATAAATTTAACGTAGCAGCCGCGTGACCTTTATTCGGTCAAATCATTTTATCATTTTGAATTCTCCATTTCTTTTTTAAATTTTTATCGTACGCTATAATTCGTCATGATTGAAATTTATATCGCCGAGTCTCGCCGTTGGTGCTCGGCTCTTTGCCGATCGGCAGCGCTCGCGCCGTATGTAGTCACAAACCAGCCCGTTTAACACGTGTTTGCACAACGCGGACGTGAACCCGCACGAGAGCTCTAACAAATTCTGTGTACGCCGCTCACCGAAGCGGCGTAAGTTTGCTCGCTTTGGTAACACGCTTATACGTTGTATTCCTCGAGCAAACCGCGAGCCCTCGCCGAATAAGTTTGCGCTTCGTTTGTGCATAATACGTTTCTCCAAAGTGGACGTTACATAAAAGGAGATTTGCGGAGATACTGGAGGCATTTAAGTGAATTTGTTCGTCGGTCGCCGCGGCGCGGCTATCAGTAAAATCCGCGTCGAATACAATTGAAGTTTACACCTTCGATTAACCCCACGAGGCGAAAGATTAATGTCGTGATAAAGTAACTTGTAGACCGGAAATAATTATCTATTAATTAACATTTCTCACACACGGAGACAACCAGCCAGCGAACTCCGGGGAATTGCAACACGATTACACACGAAAGTATGCAGTGATGAAATGATCCAAAAAAATAAGGAAAAAAAATTGCACATTTTTAAGACAAAAAATTTTTTAAAAAATAACATTACATAAAAGGAGATTTGCGGAGATAAAGGAGGGATTTAAGTATTTTATCGTCGGCTCGCCGCGCCGCGCTATCCGCAAAATCTGCGTCGAATGAAATTGAAGTTTATATCTTTGATTAACCTCACGAGTCGAAAGACTCGTGACAAACTGTTTTGTCCACCGGAAATAATTATGTATTGTGATATTATTCAAATAGTAGAGATATTTTCATAATTTATCAATTTACTGATGTATTTTTAATATTGTATGTAAAAGGGTTTATCCCGTAAACTAAATACTAAATAAATTAGCATTTCTCGTTCAGAGAGACCGACCGGCAACCTCGTGCCAATTGCAAAACGATACACGAAACTGCAACGAAACGACCCAAAAAGGAGAAAAAAAAAATGTCCATTTCTTTCAGATAAAAAAATATGAAGAAAAGAAGAAATCACCTCGTAACTCCACGTGCACGGAATTCCCGCGTACTTCTGAACGCACCGTCCGAGTTCCACGTCCTCGTGCGTGGTGTACAGATTCTTAAGGCAGTACTTGATATGAGGCACGATCCTCTTGAGCGTCTCCCTCGACATGATGACCCCGGGTCCTCCCATGCAGAAGTTCTCGTCGTACTCGAGGCTGAGCAGGCCGAATTCCTCGGAGTTCCCGCGACCGGCCTGTCCGATGTACATGGCCTTTCTCGAGTCGACGGACCTGAGGAGTTTCTCGAGCCTGTCGGTCCGCACGTAGACATCGTCGTCGGCCCTCAGGAACCACTCGTACTGGTCCCCGAAATTGTTCCACATGTACTGCAGCATCAGGAAGGATTTCTTCTGCGGCGGATAACCGTCGTCGACGCGCGGCAGCGCCACCAGCGGCAGGTCCGGGCAGTTGTAAGGTACAGTCGAGAATTCCGACGAGAAGAAAGCAATTTTACCGGGTACGCCCTTGCCCCAGGTCTCGTAGACAGCCTTGGCCCTCGTGCCCAGGTACTTCCTCGCCGTCATCACACCCACGAATATCAGACTCTTCGAGGACGCTTCCGTGCGCAAATTTTCCTCCTGCGTCCCCGAATCGCCGATCGCTTCCTCACGACCGGAAGCCGCGATGCCGGACCGCTGGAAGCCCGTCTGCGCCGCTGGCGTTATCACGCGATAATTGAGCATTACGAAACCGAGTACGAGGCCCAGTGTGAGGCCCACTATGGCACTGCCGATACCTCGTCGTCGGCGCATCACTCCTGTATCGCTTCCGTCACCGAGACCACCGGCAGAACGATTTACCGCGACGAGCTTCCTCCATTTCTTCTTTCTCCACTTCCTGCATCCAGCCTAGCGTCTCGCGTCTCGCTGAGTTCCCGTGAACTGGCACTCTTGCCTGGGCTCCCCACGATGATTCCCGCCGGTTTCCGTAAGCCATTTCTTCAATCTTTCAACGACCCTTTGGATTCCTCCGTATCTTCGGTGAACTTCGCCGGCGACTCGGTTCACTGTAGTTTCATGTCCTCGACGATTTGGTCGATGCGATGACGACTCTTTAAGTCATTCTTGGAACTTTTTTTTTGTGGGCGAGGCGTTGGTGAGTTTCTCACTGAGGGATCCGGGAGAGACTGATAAGGAAGATATCGCTCGAGCCGCTTTCGGGAGACTCGTCGAGGGGCCTCGAACCTAGCTGATACCGAGCCGACGGTCCACTTCTTCGGTGGCTGCGTAGACTCTCCCTCGAGGACCCGTCACGATCGTTCTACTTCGCTCGTTGACACCGCGACCTTTTTTCTCGGTAGCCTCGACAGTGGCACACGTAATCTCGAACGGTTGCCCAAAAAAATCGTCACTGTCTCCGGACTGGCGATACTGTGAGTCGAACTGAAAAGAAAAAAAATTCAACGTCAATAAAATTGTAAATTTGTCCATAAAGTTTTGGGTATAGCTTCCTTATGAATGAAGCTCTGTAGTTAAACGTTTTTAAGGTAGTTATCGGGCGATAACGATTTTCATACGAAATCGTTAAGACTTTACGAATTTGTTATTCAATGCTTCATGAGATTTTCGAAAAAGTCCTTACACACGGCGTTTCCTATCTATCGTGCAAATTTGATTACTTTCTCAATCACCATAAATAATTCCTTCTTACGATTTCAATTTTTTTTTGTACTTTAGTTGGATGTTTAACGATCCTTCTCGAAAAATTGTAAGGTAATTCACCATCTAGTTACGGAGATAAAAAATAGTAAAGATTGTTTTATATTGTTCCTGACTGAAAGATTGTTTTGTATTGTTATATGCGACCTATCCCCTCCACACGAATTTCACCCTATCGCGCGATAACTAACTTAAGAAACGGCGTTCGACCAAATATTTACGTCAATTCACGGCATAAAAAATAATGCTATAAAATATTTTTTTTAGAAGCGAAGCTCTAGAGCATAAGAGTTTTGTATTGGGGGGAAATGAAGATACGAGTCGAGATTCGCACAACATACCGCGACCTCGCCGCTCATAAAATTTAACTTAGAAATAGGAAACCGGCGATCACGCGACCGATTGCGAGTGTCGGCTTGCGATTTCGCCACCTCTGGACCTGCGATAACTATAATAACAGTTTTTTTACGAGGTCGTACGGCGACTGTGTGTGCACGTAATTCCGGCCCGGCTGCGCGCCAGCTACCCGTGAATTTATTCTAAACGACAGTTCAGATAAATATTAGTTTTGGATTCGAATGCCCTCGAAGCTCCACGCGGTGGTCCGGTCGGCAGACACGTTTCATCTCTATCGTTGCGATTTGTGCTTTGAAAAATATCCGCCATATCCGGTGACCCCAATTATGGAAAAAAATATATGGAAGGAATAATTAGCTAATCGAGCCAGATACGTTTGCGAAACGAAGGGTCGGAAGATAGCGGTGATCCCTGCGAAACAAAGAGACCACTGTGCGAACCCGACGCCACTGAGCCATTAAACATCGGTATACTAATTTAGCATTATATAGAAGCTGAGAATAAGCAGCTGTTGTCGGAGACGGGACTAGCTTGCGGCACCTCTTCTTCTGCTTCTATTTCTTCTTCTTCGGTAAAGGCGAACGAGAATCCAACTCCGTTATAAGTCCTTCTCGGTGGATTAACCTCGAGGCTCCGCGTTGCAGTTACTTTCCCGGAAGATCAGTAACACCTGGCAGAATGGGCATTTAATGGCCCATCTGCATCCAAGTTGACGACTTATCCGACAACGATCCGGCAATCTATCGATCTCCGTTATTGACGTACGGTACACACATCGACGAAAAATCATTAGTCAATTTTTGATTATGCATAATATAAACAAATATAAATAAATATGAACAAATAGGGTAGACCGGGACAAAATGGGGCAACGGGGCAAAACGTCATTTTCCAATAATTTTTGGATGCCCGAATTCGCCCTATCGGATACTTCAGGCTTTTCTGCCCAGTTTTGCCACCTTGTCCGATCCAAAAATGATTGGAAAATGTAGTTTTGCCCAAAAACCCCGTTTTGCACCGTTGCCCCTATAAATAAATATAAATAAATATAAATAAATATAAATAAATATAAATAAATATAAATAAATATAAATAAATATAAATAAATATAAATAAATATAAATAA
>JAPYZD010004714.1:0-10891 GCA_030522725.1 Ichneumoninae sp. B BG-2022a | reverse complement strand
AATATTCGAAATATTCGAAATATTCGAAATATTCGAAATATTCGAAATATTCGAAATATTCGAAATATTCGAAATATTCGAAATATTCGAAATATTCGATTTTGTTTGAATTATTGATAAATATTCGAATAGTTCGAATTTTTTAAATTATTCAAATTTTTGAATATTCAATTCAAATTTTGAATTGAATATCAATATTCAATTACATTCAATTCAAACGCTATTCACACACCCCCAGTTAGAACCACGTACAAGAATTCGATTTTAGGACTGAGCGACGTGAATATAAAATGGCGAATAAAAATAGAAGATCGGAATTCATAATCCACGAATCTTGAACGTTGAAGATTCATTCGATATATTCCTTCCTCGCAGTTGCGCCCCAAATCATGCCATTCGAGATGGGCGACGAGCCGGCTAACTGGGGCAACGCGGTCACGGGGGCGTGCACGGTTTTCATGGGTGACTTGCCGATCGCCATAGAATGGTCCCTAAACGGTCAACCGATATCTAGCAATCATCCCGATATAACGATCGCGACCAGCAAACGCGTCAGTTTTCTGACTATCGACGCTGTGACCGCTCGTCACGCCGGCGAATACACGTGCTCGGCGAGCAACGCCGCTGGGGGAACGAGCTTTTCAGCATCGCTCGCTGTTAATGGTACCAAAAAAAAAAAACAGGTCATCTACGAGAAGAAATACTTCCTTCTGATCCTTTTTCATCAGGCAATCCCTCATTTTATGGCGATAAAAATTATATTGTATAGCAACAATAATTGCAAATTTATAATAATTAAATATCTTTATAATATTATTATTATTATTAATATTAATTAATAATAATTATATTATATTAATAATATAATTATATATTATTAATAACATATCATTATTTTATTAATATTCAATATTATAGTAATATTGTTATTAATATTATTATTATTGGAGAAAATGGATACCGTAGAAGGTTACGCAGGTTTGGTTTCAATAGTTTAATTAACAGTAAAAGGTTACAAGCGATGCATTCCGGTAGAATGTTCGTTGACAAGTGAGGAAAATGTTTGACAAAACATAAGCGAGAAAGTTGCCGTTGCATTGACATGAATAGAGCTGGTAAACCGTGAATTGTTTTTTAGTCATATTCCAATAATTATTATGATCACAATTATTTTTGATTAAATAGTTAATTTTTTTCAAAAGATGGTAAAATTTAACAGGACACAGTAAGGTTTAGGACTGAGGGACGTGAATGGAAAATGGCGAATAAGAATGGACGATCCGCATTCACAATCCGCGAATCGCGATTGCAATTATTTCGCGAGTGATATTTGACGTTAAAGATTAATTCGATATGTCGCTTCCTCGTAGTTGCGCCTCAAATCGTGCCATTCGTGATGGGCGACGAGCCGGCTAACTGGGGCAACGCGGTCACGGCGACTTGCACGGTTTTCATGGGTGACTTGCCGATCGACATAGAATGGTCCCTCAATGGTCAACCGATATCTAGCAATTATCCCGATATAACGATTGTCTCCAGCAAACGCGTCAGTCTTCTTACGATTGACGCTGTGACGGCTCGTCACGCGGGAGAATACACGTGCGCGGCGAGCAACGCCGCTGGAGGAACGAGCTTCTCAGCGTCTCTCGCGGTCAATGGTACTTAGGACATTTTTCGAATACCGGGTCATCTACGAGACGAAAGACTTCCTTCCGATCCTACTACATTAGACCATCCTCCATTTGACTCTAGGCTATCCTTCAATAATAAAAAAAATAATAATAAAAAATAGATATCTTTATCATAACCATGACTGGAAGGTTGTTTTGACTCACTTGTGCGCAACTCCGTTCTCGGGAACGTCGATTTATCAGAGAAGACTTTTTAAACTTGTGACACTGCGCAGTCTAAAATCATCCTGACATATGTCAAAATCCCTTGGCGAAAACCGCTTATATATCGGTTGAGCCGTTTTCAAGTTTACCTTGTGGCGCTAGGATGCTATGCGCTGGCACGCTTACTGCCGGGGGCGCCAGAGAATGGGGCGCCAGAGAATGGGGCGCCAGAGAATGGGGCGCTAGAGTTTGGGGCCCTAGAGAATGGGGCAGTAGAGGTTGAGGCGGTAGAGGTTGGCGCGGTAAAGGTTGGCGCGCTAGCCGTCGGGGCGCTAGATGTCAGGGCACTTCACGTCGGGTCACTAGGTGCTGGGTTGCAAGGCCTCGGCCCGAGGCACCAGGTCGTTAGGTGTCAGAACGCTTATTAGCGCAAAGATTTCCCAAAATGTCTGATTCCATTCGCGAAAACTGCATGTAAATCGATAGAGCGGCTTTCGAGATTACCGCGTTCATGCAGACTGCGAGATGTTTGATTGTATATATGTCGACATTATTGATATTATATTTATTTAAATTTACATTTACGTTTGATAAATTATTATGTAATTTAACATGACCCCGAAGCGTGAGGAATGCTCGGAAGAATTCGATGGTAGGACCGAGCGACACAGATGGAAAAGATTAATTAAATTTGATGTCCTTACACGCAGTTGCGCCTCAAATAGTGTCCTTCGTGATGGGCGACGAGCCGGCTAACTGGGGCGAAGCGGTCACTGCGACATGCACGGTATTCAAGGGTGATCTACCGATCGATATAGAATGGTCCCTCAACGGTCAGCCGATATCTAGCAATTATCCCGACACATCAATCGCGTCCGGCAAACGTGTCTCACTTCTGACTATCGACGCTGTGACTGCTCGTCATGCGGGAGTATACACGTGCGCGGCGAGCAACGCCGCTGGGGGAACGAGCTTTTCAGCATCTCTAGCGGTCAATGGTACCGATTAAACATTTTTTTCGAATAGGTCATATACGAAACGAAATACTTCCTTCTGATCCTTTCTCATCAGGCTATCCCCGTTTGGTGTCGTTGAAATTATATTTAAATTTATTTTAATTTAATAACACTATAATTATTAATATATCAATATATTAATTTTCCAATAATTAAAGAATGCATTTAAAATCACAATAATGACTAATCGCTTGTTTTGCGTCGGGCGCTCGCGACTACGCTCGCGAGCGTGCGGATTCTATAATAATTATATCATTTTTTATTTATTTATTTTATTTGACGGATTTCTCCTTTTTTTTATCGATTTATATCAAACCTAATACACAGCTCAGAATACAAAATCATTAAATATCTGAATAAAAATAGTAAATATAAATTTATATTTATATTTACTAGTTTTATTCAAAAATGTTCAATTTAAAAATATTTTATATTTTATGTTTTTTAATTTTTAATTATATGTACTATTTTTATTCATCTTTTTTAAATTTTTATACAGATAAAATAACATTTGATTCTTGACTACATAACAACCTAAAATACATTGACAGCCTATAATTATACTCTTTACCATAATCTGGCTTATTCATATTTAAGCACTGCAAAATATGCCGCCCTTTTAAAGGCCTCGAATGTTGCACCCTATAAATTATAATACACGTAATATAATATATTATTATTATATATAATGATTAATCTACGAATATATTAATAATTGCTATTGTACTAGTAATATAATATCAATTATTAAGAATATCATATCTTTATATAATAATAATAGTGATTTTTTATTCATACACTGAAAAAAATTTCGTATTCAAAGAAAAAAATGTTTCTTTCAATTCTATTTTCAATTCTTACAATTCCATACGATATTGAAACAATGACGGCAAAACTGGCATGCTGATATGTTATCGTTTCAATCTGGTATAAAATTGAACGAATCGAAAGTAGAATTGAAACAACATTTTTTTGTTCATTGGCAGCCCGCAAGCAAATTTTACTTGAATCAATGATATTTTTTTTCTATGTATAAAAAATGTTTTCAAATAAAAATTTAACAGTACTTTGATCGTCGAATATTCGAACTCGACGTTAGGGCCGAGCGACATTGAAGGAAGCGGATAAAAATCGACAGAACTCAAAGTCCGTTGATCGCGATATTTTCGGAGTTGACTTTCGCACGTCGAAGATTTATTATCCGATGTGTCCCTTTATCGCAGTCGCGCCTCAGATCGTGCCATTCGTGATGGGCGACGAGCCGGCTAATTGGGGCGACGCGGTGACGGCGACTTGCACGGTTTTCAAGGGTGACTTACCGATCGGCGTGGAATGGTCACTGAACGGCGAATCGATATCTCACGATTATCCGGATGTGACGATAAGCGCGTCGAGCAAGCGTGTGAGCGTGTTGACCATCGACGCCGTGGCCGCCCGACACGCCGGAGAGTACACGTGCTCGGCGAGCAACGCAGCCGGTGGAACGAGTTACTCGGCATCGTTAGCGGTAAACGGTATCATTGAGCAACGCACAGGCCTAAATAAATATTCGAGTGAAACGCATATCGGGTACGTCAGGTTATCTGCGGAATTGTTTTTCCAGTCCAACAACTCCTCGCTCTCCCTCCCATTGCAATCTGCCTCGGTTTTCTGACGGCGAAAGGAAATCGGCGTTGAGAGTTCGGACGCGAGGGCTGACAGTGACCGGTTTCGTTACTTTACCACTTTGGTAAAAAAAAATATATATATATAATAAATAAAATAATTAATAATAATAAATAATTTAATTTCTTAAATTTCATTGTACTTATTTGACGGTAAAATTGGGAAAGTAAGACGGTAGACTTTTTCGGATCTACATGGGCGAATGTTACCGATTTTTGGTGTAGATTTGCATTTCGGACGGTCGATTGAGGGGAAAGATATGTGACAGGTATTTTTGAATTTTTTAGGTGACATTCTCGACAATTGACAATAAAATCAGCGACCGTGATTCAATCATTGATGAACTTATTTGTAATTTTTTTTGCATAAGTCGTGTAGAAATTGGAGCGGTATTTCGAGCCTTGGTGTGGTTTGGAAGAGGCTCGACCTCAGACCTCGATGTAACGCATTCAAACGTTTACTGAGAATTACAATACACTCTGCTAAGGAATACAACATAAACTAATAGATCGCTTACATGCATTTCTTTGATTCAATCATCTGCGTTTCTTTCAATTAACCATCCAATACGATTCATACATTTGACAGTGAAAATGTACGACAATATTGATACAATGGTAAACTGTTCACTCGTTGGCATGATCATCCATATCAACAATGACCGTTTCGCAAACCGTCCCTTGTACACATTTCCGTTCCACAGAATTTGTTCTACACACTTCAATTCTACACATATCAACCCCACACACCTCAATTCTACACACTTCAATTCTACACATATCAACCCTACACACCTCAATTCTACATTTTCAATTCTACATTTTCAATTATGCATTTTCAATTCTACATTTTCAATTCTACAGTGTAGGGCAGCCTTTCACAAGGGTATTAATGTGGATAACAACAGTTATTGGGACTCATTACACTTTATTAGTGCTCCGATACACAAATGTTGCTCAACCGTCAACGTCTCTCTATCGACTAACTGCGCCTCGCTCTCGCTCGACAGATGAAGGGAGCATGGCCTACTCGGATGCACCTTACAACAGTTTCAATTCTACACATCTCAATTCTGCAGCCTCAACTCTCCACGTCTCAATTCTACAAAGCTCAATTCTACAGTCTCAACTCTACACATTTCAATTCTACAGTATCAACTCTACACATTTCAATTCTACAGTATCAACTCTACACATTTCAATTCTACAGTATCAACTCTACACATTTCAATTCTACACGCTCTTGTTCTTTACAAATTCTGTTGCACATTATGTTAACCGCTCATAATGTATTGCGCAATTTCGATAAGACACATTATAGATCGAAAAATTTCAATTCTATACAAAATCATAATCTAATCCTGTAAATACCAGTTTCAGACAATTTCGTGACTAGACATGACGATTCTATACAATTTCATTGTATTGTATATGCCGAGTCTCAGTTTGTACATTTCAAGTTCGACACTCCTGCAAAATTTTACACATTTCTCATCTACGCGTCTCGTTTCTACTACTCGTGATTCCACATAAAGGTTACCCACATCGAATTAAAGTATTCTTGAATGAAAAGTATTTCCAACCGATCTTCATCCAAGTGACTCGATTCAGAAACGCTTTACGTTAAAACGTTATTAACTTGTTTCTCAAACTTTAATAGTTGCACCCCAGATCGTACCGTTCGTCATTGGTGACGAACCAGCGAACTCCGGTGACGGAGTGGCCGCGACCTGCGCAGTTTTCAAGGGCGATTTCCCCATCGAAATCGAATGGTCTCTGAACGGAGAGCCCTTGTCTCACGATTATCCCGACGTAACGATAAGTAGTACGAGTAAACGAGTGAGCGTCCTCACAATCGACGCCGTGTCGGCGCGTCACGCTGGAGAGTACACGTGCACCGCCAGCAACGCTGCTGGCGGAACGAGCTACTCGGCCTCTTTGGCTGTCAACGGTAGATCCGATTTTTTATTTTTATTTTGTGAAATTTTTATCCCTTTTTTTTTTTTAGTGCAACAGGTTATCTGCGAAACGATTTTCCCCCAATTATTTTATTCCTTTCCCATCCAGAAATCCATGCGTCGTCGTTGGACCGCGATTCTCTTCGGCGATCGATTTCGATCAGAAAGCGGTATTTTTATTTTAGCAACTTTTTTTGCGTGGTTTAATTTTTTTTATATGCGATGCAGTTGCACCGCAGATAAGATGCACCCCCATTCGTTATAGGCGACGATCCACAAATCTATCCGCTGTAGTTTCAGAGCGATTCTCATCGGCGATCGATTCCGATAGGAAATTGGAATTTTTATTTTTGATCATTTTTGCATCCGAATTAATTTTTTTATATGCAATGCAGTTGCACTGCAGATAAGACCACTCGTTATGGGCGACGATCCACAAATCCATCCGTTATCGTTTGACCGTGATTCTTATCGGCGATCGATTTCGATCAGACATCGGTATTTTTATATTTGATAATTTTTTTCACGTCGATTAATTTTTTTATATGCCATGCAGTTCCACAGCAGTTGACGCCATTCGTTATAGGCGACGATCCACAAATCCATCCGCTGTCGTTTCAGAGCGATTCGCTGATCGATTCCGATCAGAAATCGGAATTTTTATTTTTGATAATTTCTTCACCCAGATTGATTATTTTATATGCAATTTTTTTTTATATGCAAAGCACCCCAGATAAGACCATTCGTTATTGGCGACGATCCACAAATCCATCCGCTGTCGTTTCAGAGCAATTTTCTTCGCCGATCGATTCCGATCAGAAATTGGCATTTTTTAATTTTTATTTATTTTTCACCCGGATTAATTTTATATGCAATGCAGTTGCTCCTCAGATAGCACCATTCGTTATGGGCGACGAGCCCGCTAATTGGGGTGACACGGTGACGGCGACGTGCACCGTGATAAAAGGCGATCGGCCGATCTCGATCGAATGGTCGCTCAATGGCGAACCGATCGGTATCGATCATCCCGACATAAGCGTCGGTACGGGAAAAAGCGTGAGTCTGCTGACGATCGATGGTGTGACGGCGAGACACGCAGGCGAATACGCATGCAGCGCCAGCAACGCTGCTGGTGGCACAAGCTATTCGGCATCTCTGATCGTTAATGGTATTATTGAATATTGATTTTTTGTTTTTCAGCAAGCGATTT
The DNA here is from genome assembly GCA_030522725.1 of Ichneumoninae sp. B BG-2022a. Lineage (NCBI taxonomy): Eukaryota > Metazoa > Arthropoda > Insecta > Hymenoptera > Ichneumonidae > Ichneumoninae sp. B BG-2022a. The sequence continues at coordinate 3,208 of JAPYZD010004714.1, read as the reverse complement.
TTTTTTAGATTTTTAGTTCCTTGAAAAAGAACTCTAGCCAGGCTATCTACGAAACGATTTTCCAATCTTCCTTTCCAATGTCCTACGCTGAGAGATTTACACCAGGTCGTGCTTGTCGATCGCGTGCTCGGTCGGTAAGAAAAACTGTAATGAATGTCAATTGGAGGTCGTTAAGGCTTGAGAAAAATTGAAGGTGTCATCGAACGCGGGATGAATAGAAGCACCCGATGACAATTTTTGTTTTGCCAAAATTTGGACGGTGTCAAGATGCCATCCGTTACAGTTTTGTTACCGACTGAGCAATCTTCATGTCTTTAAAAAAATTAAAGATTTATTAAACAATTCTAATGACTATCGAAACGATTTAATTTGTAAATGCGGAATTGTCAGTCGCTCCTCAGATATCACCGATTCGTGCTCAGTCGGTAACAAAAAGCGTAATGAATACCATACGAAGATTTTAAACGTTTGAGAAAAATGAATCGCTCTTCAGAAATCGCTGAATCATGCTCAGTCGGTAACAAAAACTGTAATGAACGTTCACCTCTAGTTTCCCTGAAATGTCCATGACATCCAAATGGCATCCATTACAGTTTCGTTACCAACCGAGTAAACATCGAATCGACGTAAAAAAAAAAAAAAATACTCGGACCGATTTAACTTGCCAATTCGACATTGTCAGTCGCTCCCCAGATATCGCCGTTCGTTATGGGCGACGAGCCAGCGAATTGGGGCGATACTGTGACCGCAACATGCACGATTATCAAAGGAGACTATCCGATCGATGTACAGTGGGCAATAAACGGCGAACCGATCTCCCACAATTATCCTGACATCACCGTCGTTGCTACTAGCAAACGCGTCAGCGTCCTCACCATCGATGCGGTCGCTGCTAGTCACGCAGGAGAGTACACTTGTACCGCGAGCAATTCCGCGGGCGGGACGAGCTATACCGCATCGCTCGTCGTGAATGGTACATTTTTTTTTTTCCCTCAAGACGGAAATGCACAGAATTTTTTTATTTTTATTTTTTAGTCTACGAAACGACAAGTCGACACCTTTAATTTTCTATGCAATATATTTTTTTTTATTCTTATTCCTAACTCTCCCGATCCAAATCCATCGAGCGGGGGTGACTCGAACATCGACTCGACAACGATAATAATAGAACATAGCAAACGAGCGAGTTGATTTTTTAATTGCCTTTCAAAGCGGTTTAAAAAAAAAAAAAAACAATTATTTGAGAGAACTAATAGTCGATTTATAAGGGCCATTTGTATTATTATTTTTAAAAAATACAATTATTTGGGAGAACTGATAGTCATTTTATACGGTCCATTTTTTTGCTAATTATTTGTCTCAAATTACTGTAAATTTTTGACGATAAAAAATGACGAATCAACGTGCGCATTTAATTATTTATTTATTTATTTATTTATTTATTTATTTTTAACTAGCAGAGTCGCGCGCGTATCCTCAAATCTCGGTATTTGTTTTTTTTTTTACTTTTGTAGATTGAATGTTATTTTCTAAGAAAAATGATATAACGGTGGGTATTGAGGTAATCCTCGCAGTTAGTGTTCACTTCGCATAAGTTTCGAAAAAATGAGAGGGAATTGGAAACACTTCTCGATGGTATAAAAATCGGAAAAAAATCACGTATATTAAAGGTGCTGAAAAGACAAATTTTGCACAATAATAATTCCAAAATGTTATTAACAAATTGATGAAAAATAAAATTGTTCAACAAATCTCCTGGAAAGCTAACTTTTTTTTATGAAAATGATTCGTTGATTTTTCTCAATGCGTATGAATTCCTTCACATTTTTAAAATCACTTTGAATTTTGTGACTACACATTTTTTTCCATACAAAAAACAAAATCAAAGTGAATTAAAAAATTTGAAAAAATTCATACGTATTGAGAAAAGTGAACGAAACATTTTAATTTCAAAAAATGTAGCTTTCCGGCAGATTTGTTGAACAATTTTATTGTTCATCAATTTGTTAATAACATTTTGGAATTATTACCTATTATGCCAAATTAATCGGCACGTTTAAAATTCTTGATTTTTTCAGATTTGCATACCGTCCAGAAATATTTGCAATTCCCTCTCGTTTCTCTGAAACTTATGCGAAGTGAAAACTGTTCACAAGAATTACCGTAATTATAGCCAATGCAATGTCAAAATAACAACTTTAACCAAAACTTTCAAACACATGACCTGATTTATTCGACTGAAATTAATCATCGAGCGACTCTTACGGCAGCCAATCAGGGAGCATTTCTTAAGCGACAACAATACATATCGAAAATGCGAGATATTTTGGCCACAGTTTTTGAAAAAAACCAAAATTTTGAATTTTTTTTTGTTTTCAAAAATTCGCAGTCGCCCCGGGTATAGCGCCGTTCACATTCGGCGAGGAGCCGGCCAACTGGGGTGAAACGGTCTCGGCCGGATGCACCGTTATCAAGGGAGACTCCCCTGTCGAGATCGAGTGGTCCTTGAACGGCGAACCGATCAGCCGCGATTATCCTGATATAAGTATAGGCAGTACGAGTAAGAGAAATAGCGTTCTGACTATCGAGGCTGTGGCCGCCCGTCACGCCGGGGAATACACCTGTACGGCGAGCAACGCCGCCGGAGGAACGAGCTACACCGCTGCTTTGGCAGTCAACGGTGATCTACGAAATTGTGTTTTCAAGTTTGGCAATTTTTGGGCACTCACTCCTTACACGCGAGAGGTGCCTGTCATGTTCAGAGAGAATTGCGAACACTTCTCGATGGAATAAAAATTTGAAAAAAATCACGCATATGGAAGGTGTTTTAACAGATTGATTTTTCTTCATAATAATTCCAAAATGTTATTAACAAATTAATGAAAACAAAAATTGTTTGACGAATCCACTAGCAAATTAACTTTTTTTTCCTGTGAAAAAGATTTAATATTTTCGAATGCGTATGCATTTTTTTCAGAATTTCGTGTATTTTTTTTAAATTAGCGTTTTTTTATTTAACTAAAAAAGGAAATTTTCAAAAATTACCCAAAATTCTGGAAAAAATAATACAAATTAATATAAATTGATACAAATTAATACAAATTAATATAAATTAATACAAATTAATACAAATTAATACAAATTAATACAAATTAATACAAATTAATACAAATTAATACAAATTAATACAAATTAATACAAATTAATA
>JAPYZD010004713.1:0-10892 GCA_030522725.1 Ichneumoninae sp. B BG-2022a | reverse complement strand
TAGTACATACCTCAAGTAGTATCTATGAATTATTTCAGAATTTTCTCGGCATGCTACCGGCCAGCCCGAATCTCTATGCGCGCAAACAAACTCGTTTAGACCCTTAAGACCCTTTAAAAATACATTTAAAGAGTAATCACTCCCATATGCTATATTTTCGAGATTTCGCAATTGATAGCATACGGATGAATTTTTTTAGAATTTGTTGTAATCTTTGAAAGCTGTAAAAAACACGTCCGACAAAGTGAAGCGCAACGTTGGTGTGTTTGTTCGCACTGGCTACCTCATATGTGAGTGCCGACAACGGAATGTAAAAAAGAGATAAAAAGACATATCAAAGATCGGGGGTACGCGGTCTTGGCTAGTGTTCTAGAAGCTTGGTTAGTACAAAACAAAGCATCGATCACATGTCTTTCAATAAATTTAATTTCGTCAGGAACCTTCAATCGAGTCAACAACGATTTCATCGTCGGCTCGTCCCGTCAGAATCGTGGTAGTTTCCCTTGCAACTCGGACACAGCACAAGTTACCCGATACAGTTATCGCCGAGCCGGCATCTCCCGTTCCAATTTAAAAATATCGTTTTCGAGAAACGAGCTCAGGCCGCTCCGGAATACAGGGCTTGCGAATCGTATACCCAGCGGAGACCCGCAGCGCAATTGCTGAAGGATAAACCTATTTCGAAGTAAGTGCTTTTCGTGTCCATCGAGATCCTTCGCGATGCCGCTTGTTTTATACCGTCGATCAACCCGCCATCGCTACCCGCCTTTCGGGTTCCTACCAACCACGGACATATCTATGTTTACGACACAGCGTGTATACGATACCCTGCACTTCCGTACTGGTTTTACCGCTCGTGGCGCGTTTATCTCATGACTCACGTCTCGATGTAACCATCCCGACAAAGCTACCTCGGGGGCCCGTCGGATACCTCGTTCCGCAACCGGCGTCCAAAGGCGTACCTGACACCAACCTCTCGGGATGAGTATATCATTGGAAACCTCGCCCGTCAGCCCTCCCTGATCACAAAGCTGCACGGCTGCATATATTCTTTTTTTTTTAACTGTAGAAACAAAATAGAGAGGAACATTTTTCGACCCGTTCTTGAGCAAAAGGACCAAGCTGAAATAACTGTCTCATTTAGAAAAAAAGTTAACGAAAACCAAATAAAATGTATTTGGAAAAAATAAAATTGCTATTTTGATATGGGTTTGATAGAGTTTCATTGAAATCTAATTAATGAGTTTATCTAATCGTAGGATAGAACGGGGCAAAAAGGGGCAACGGGGCAAAACGGGGTTTTTGGGCAAAACGTCATTTTCCAATAATTTTCGGATGCCGCAATTCGCCCTATCGGATACATCGGGCTTTTCTGCCCAGTTTTGCCACCTTGTCCGATCCAAAAATGATTGGAAAATTTAATTTTGCCCAAAGACCCCGTTTTGCCCCGTTGTCCCATTTTGCCTCGCTCTCCCCTACAAGTTTCGTTGAATCGAATAGATACATTTCGGGAAGAAAAAATATCTATCGAAGGTGCGGTTTTCCTAATCGTCCAATCAACTATTTCGTTACCCTGTAAAAATCTGCACAGCAATGCCTTAAATATATATTTTTTTAACTAAAGATTGAATGCCTCATATTACTCAAATCAAGTAAAAAAATATCCTTGAGTCAAACAAAATTCTAATACATTCAAACAAAAACTATTCCAATATCCGATTTTATTGATAGTAAGTAAACGTTTTTTTTTTTGCGTGCGATACATTCGTCCATTCGGATTGCTCTCTCGCGCCGTCAATCATTCCACCGTGGAAGTTGCGCGCGGCACGAAGTGAAAAATGTTTTTTAATAAAACGCCACGATACAGATATAAATAACAGAGTATCGTATCTGGATAAAAAAAAAAATATCTTGCGTAATAAATGTTAGCTGTTCAGTTTCGCTGTCGCGTTACCTCCAGACGTTTTGTCGCATAACTCCCGGCTACGCGGGACGTGCGTGATATTTTATTAGGCGTCTCGGGGATGTTGTCTTCGTGCTGGCGTGGCGCAGTCCATGCTGGGCGGAAGGATCGGCCTCTCGCGGTTGAATTCGTTCATGGGAGCGAAGCCAACGATTTGGAGTGTCTCGTTTCACGAGTCATCTAATGGTACCATTTATGATTGGATGAATTGTACCGCGAGAGAGGCAGAATAGGACTGGAACGAGCCATCGAGGGAGTTGGGCGGTTTATAATAATGGGTTGACGCACGAGGGATTAAAGAACAAGTTGGCACTCAGTGAATTGCCCGTGGCCTACTTATTTATTAATGTTCTGCTGGCAGATATGTATGAGCATTGTGCCATTAGTATTATTTATTAATGTCGTACCTAGTGGACGCACGCGTCCGTTTTGGACGACGTGTATCCGTATCAGTCACACGGTTCATTAAGGACAAGACGTCACGCGGCGGGGAACCGATGAGGCTTACCTCAAGAAAAATGATAATTGCTACTGTATAGAGTTGAGCTAATGACTGGCTATTAATTATCAACGAATTCAACATTTATGTAATGCGGACAGAGTACACTGAGAGAAGGATCTCGGAAAAAGTAACAAGTCATATTGTAAATTTCGATCGGGCAAGATGATAGACAGTGATGTGGAAGTGCCAAGCTGTTAATACAACGACTGGAAATGCGTGGCGCGTCGAGCGCTAACGAGGAAGGGAGCTAAGTGGAATGGACCAGTGGGATGGAGAAAGGTAGAGCCTTTCTTGCCGCATATGGCGTTACTTACTTATTTTCTGTAACTTGCAGATATATGATTGTGATCCAACTTTTCTTTCTCTAAAACGCCAAAAATATTTACAAAATATATTGTTTATTTTTTTACTGTTTTCGAGCCAAGTTGATGTGACGCCTCTAGCGATTAATATAGACAGTTCGATACCTATAGGTCTGGTACACATTTTCACAGGGTTCATAACAATTTTTACTCAACCCATATGGTAATTTTTTCCAGTTGGCGGGTTGGCAAAATTTTGCGTATCTGGCTAAGAATTTCGTAGACAAAAACTGAGAATTTCGTCGGTAAAATGTTTTTGGGCATGCATTCATTTAAAAAATTTGATCGACATATGCCGTTAACTAGTTGCGTATTTCCATGAGCTATGGTCATTTTTCTTGGATGACCGGTAGTTTTTATTACATCATCCTCTCAGTGTATTTGACTAATTCGACCACCAAAAATGATATCAATAGCAATTGTCACGCGGCCCGGAATAATTAGTGACATCTACATATGATTTACGTATATATATATTTTTTTCGGGAAATCTGTCTTCCTTGTAAAAAAACTTTCCCAGAGTACTAAAAAAAAATCTGTTACTTCGCCACGATGTTCCCGAAAAACTACACGACGTCCGATTTCGACGACACACACATATCCTATGCATTCAGAGATTGACCCTTGTTAGCCACCCCCGCCCCCCCCCCCCCCTCCTATGTCCCAACCGGTCCTATATCTGTCCCGGGGCCGATGGAATCGGTCGAAATAGATACGTTTCGGAGTATCGCGGAGGCTAAACGCCGACTGTATCGTTCCCCGCCACCACTGGTTATCGATTCAACACAACGTTGGCACAAGTACCCAGGCGAAATTGGCTGGCGTTATTCTCCAGCCAGCGGAGCGAGATCGGTCGACCCACCGGCTGTCCAGCTATCCGACGAGCCATCCACGCTCATGATTCTCTTCTGCGCACAGTTGATAATTAACAAGCCCCGTGCAACCCGCGGACCACTGTGCTCGACCATCGACGAGTCGTCCTGATGCAACTGTACTCTCGATGCTCTCGGTTGTGCGTCTCGGCTCCTCGTCGCTACACGGACCTCAGCGATTCGCGGATTAAATTATTCGTGGTTCATCGGTCTACAGGACTGACCAGAAACGATCGACCGATTTCCCACAGCAATCGCGATACACCCAGAAAAAGAATTCATTTGACGGGCCGCCAATAAATATTTGAATTGATTTAGATAAATATTTTTATTGATTTATATAAATATTTTTATTGATTTATATAAATATTTTTATTGATTTAAATATCGTCACCGCAGAAACAATAGTTCTAAGAAAACTCCGTAAGATAAGACACCCGAACGACCCCCATCAACAATTCTTCAAATCTCCTACTATATGAAGCCTCCAGAATAATGCCGATAAACGAACGTATCAATAACTCAAGCTTCGACTTCGGGCAAACACACCTAGAAAGTATTACCAATTTATACAACGGCCGATCTCCAAATTTAAGACCCAAACACAAATTTCCGACGCACGCAATAATAGAAATCCTGAACATACTCCACAACACATAGTCGCACTTAATCGCCCTAATGTAAGCCGTGTACATCATCGCACTCACACTTTTGCTCGCAAATAAAGGCAGACAAGCAGACAAATAGGAGCTGAACGGGCTGAAGGACTCCGGTCGATGGCCCATTGGACAATGGGAAATACAAACGAAAAATTCGTAAACACCCGCTTAATCATGTAAACACTCTGACCAATTAATTTCTTGTACTACTACTACTTAATTTAGATAAATATTTTTATTAATTTAGATACATATTTACTTGCGGGGATAGCTCGATAAATGATCGATCTCAAACGATAACGAAAAAAAGGAGAAGAAGAATCATCTATAACTGGCAAGTGGGGAGCGTATGTGCACAGTTAAACAAAGTTTGTCACTTGTTTAAGAAAAGTATTTTTACGAAACTTCGTATATAGAATAGACCTATCATAGTTTCATAGTTCCAAGTCAAAGGACTTTTGCACAGCTGCGAAAAGAGATTGTCGGTCATACATGCGGAGCCGTTAGCGCGACACCGTGCAGATCGCGTGTACAAAGACGATTTTTCCAAACAATCGTCGAGTTAACCGACGACGTTTGAAAAACTCACGATCCTTACCTCGGGAGCGTGACACATAGGATATGTACCTTGCCATCGAGGCGAAAGGTGTTGCCGCTGGCTCTGCGATAGCTGAGATCCAACGGTCCGGCAATGTACCGAGAGACTCGGGCGTCTAATATTTCGCAGCCATTATCTGGCGTGTACACGAGCGGAGGTTCCCGCGGGGACGTGTATGCCGCACGTACCGCACAGTATATAACTAATGTCGATAGCAAATCTCGCGTAATGAAAGACTGGACGGTGTTCCGGTGGTACGTGCCTGGGCTCTTCGTATCGAAGAGCGAGTGTGAAACCAAAGACTATCCTCTCGTGTCGGGCACGTCCGAGCGCTGACAGGCAAATGCTATGCTTAAGTCTGTTGGCTATTTCTTACCGAGCTCCCGATCGTTTTTCGATAAAAGCTCTGTCACGGACGATAAAAATTGAGTCGCAAAATTCTATGAGTTTATTTCGAAACATTGGCGACTCAGCAGTTTCACGCGCATTTTTGCACCTCTGTCGTAATCCTCGACAGGGGAGAACCGAGTGGGCGTTGTTCGTTCTTGAGCCATACCGATCGTCGGATAATAAAAATTGAGTGAAAGTTCTGTGACTTTATTTTAAAAACATTGGCAAACTAACAAATTGTCGCGCAATTTTTTACAGTTCTTTGCGCATTTTTGCACATCATCAACGATGGCGGATGACCAAGAAATTGGAAGGCTCCATCCGTCCTTAAGCCATACCGAGGGTCGGATAATAAAAATGGAGTCTCAAAATCCGATGAGTTTATTCAAAACATTGGCAAACCTGCAGGTTCCCGAGTAGAAATTTTTACACGTTACATCGGGCCCTGAAAATGGCTGACAAGGGTCTGATAAGGCCCTGATAAGATCTTATCAGGCCCTTGTCACGCCTTCTCAGGGCCCGATGTAACGTGTAAAAAATTCTACTCGGGTTGTCGTGTATTTTTGCACTTGTCATCACCGCCGACGGCGGAGAACCGATAAGTTGGAGGGCTCCGTTCGTCCTTGGGCCATACCGATCGTCTGCCTTCCCTCTCGATAGGGACGCGGTCCCTTGGCAGGGGTTGATTTCACTGCGCGGCGGTTTAATTAAAAATACCGTCACGTTTCTGATATCGATGATCGACCGCGTTGCTGTGGGGCTTGTCCCACAGCCTTGTGCCCATACACTTCGCAAAGACGTACCGCGCCAAAGCGGAATGGAAGCAAACGGTGCAGCGTCGGTGCGAGCGCGCCGTAATCAGCGTCGCAATACACGTATAACAGGAGAGATGCCAAGTTTCGTACATAGAAGCGAAAGAGGGTGGTCTGTCGACCCCGAAGACTTATGTATCGCGATTTTATATCACGATTGAGAGGAAGAGGAAAAAATGAAGAAGGTGAAATAGATCAAGGAAGTGAAGAAAATCAAGAATGTGAAAAACATGAAAAAAGTGAAAAAATTTAGAAAAAGTGAAAACAAATTCAAACAAATTCAATTCAAATGTTTTCACAAAGTGAAAATATTTAACAAATAAAAAAAAACAAGATGTTGGAAAAATCTCATGATTTCTCAGTCTTCCTGATTGGAAAGCTGTAGGTTTTCAACCAATATAGCCCCGCGAGTGTATTCCACCCGGTAGCGACAGCAGGAAATTCGACTTTGTCGTGCCGGCGCGGGCGCGAAGACCTCCAGCCGGCGTGTACGATGGGGAGACTCATAATATCGACCAAATTCGCTGTCAGCCCTGGCACGGCTAACTATTAATAGGTCACCTATTTGCCGAATTTAGGACTCGATCGTTCAACCTCCGGATCTCTGTAACCCCGTCGTCAACCCGCCCCCGGACGCCTACACTGCATCAGCTTCCCTTCCCATTTCGGATATCGTACACGCTCCATCGAAATTGGTTCGTCGATTAGTCGCTTATGGGTTTATGCCTCCAGGAACATGTGACATATTAGAATCGCCAGGTTAATGCTCTATTCCTGACGATGGAAATATAAGTCTCGGCTTTTTTTTATGAACCTGCATTTGCTCACGCGAACAAAAGAATTTCCGGGTTTCTGCTTGCCGACACCATTTTTTAAAGATTTTCCCGGCTCTCGTAGAAGCGAGGCTGTAACGTCGCGATCTTCGATACGACAACCCTGACGAACTTATGATTCGCAAATTATCAGAGACGGAAGTATGAGTCGCACATAACGTTGGATTGGGCCTGTTATGAGTTTATGTCTTCAGGAACATGCGACATATCTGAATGGCCACGTTAATACTTTGTCAGCGAAGGTGGAAATATAAGTCTCGGCTATTTTTCCATGAACTCAATAGAATTTGTTTTGAGGATTTACTCGGCTCTTTTTCTCGACGAACCCAAATTTGCTCACACGATCCAAAGAATTTTAGGGTTCCTGATTGCCAAAAGAATTTTTTCAAAGAATTTACTCGGCTTTCTTCCATGAACCCAAATTTGCTGACGCGCACGAACAAATTTCTGAGTTTCTGATTGCCAACAGGATGTTTTTGAGGATTTACTTGCCTGTCGGAGAGGCAAAAGTTTACCGTCGGGGTCTTCGATGTGACAACCCTAACGAAAGACGACGCCCGTCGCACGTTACGTATAATTAGTCGGTTATCAGTTTATGTCTTCAGGAACATGCGACACGTCTGGATCGCGAGGTTAACGCTCTCGCGCCAACGATGGAAATACGTCTCGGTTTTTTTTATGAACCCAAATTTGACACGAACGAAAGACTTTCAGGCTTTCTGATTGTCGACACAATTTTTGTTTGAGGTTTAACTCGACTTTCGTACAAGCAGGATTATACCGTTGAGGTCTTCGGTGTGACAAACCTGACAAACTTATGTTTGGCGAAGTATCGGAGGCGAAAGCCGACGCCGGTCCCACGTTACGGGGCACGACAGGCAGCTACAGACATTATTGAGTTTGATACGTGGGACGGAGGAGCAGAAGAGGGATAACTTCATCGACTTTGGTATACGTCAGATTAGCTGATACAAGGTCTCACGAATCCGTCGGGCACGTATATAGCGTAGCCGTTCGGATCCGACGGCAACATCGGCTGTGCGAAGACCCGATAAGCCCCGAAGCACATCGGCTAAGATCATCAACGGACTGACCTTTGCACCCTGTCGTTTGTCCAACCTAATTTTATCCCCAATCAAAGAGCTGCCGTTTCTGGTCGGTGGAATTATTGTGGTTGTTACGAAGCCCGCATCGTGCACTGGGAAAAAATAAATGGTTGGATTAAACAAGGCGCGGTGAAATACGTTCAATGGCGTTATTTTAGTGGTACGACAAAAATGTTTGTCTTCCAATAATTTACTTCAATATCACTGGAAAATTACATTAACTTTTCATCACAATTGTACATTGAACTTCAAAATTATTTAAACAGTGCATTCAATCCTCAACTCTATGTTCGTTACAAACACATGGCAGTAAGGAAAATCTTAAACCATCGGTACGACGGTTGGTGAACTACAGTTTGCAGCGAATCGGTACAAATGTCGTTAATTCCAATACATGTGACGTAAAAACGTAAGTTCCATACATTTCTCCGTATTCTCCGAGCTCTGCACCCAATGGCTTGAAAAACGAGGGCAAAATGTAGCTTGCGCTGTACAGAGAAGCGAGGTAAATAGTATCGGAATTAAACCTCCCGATCAATATTTGCCTCTCACATAACATTGTATTCATAACATAATTTCATCGTAACACAATAAAGTATCGATGCGACATCGCCCGTTAAGACCGAACAGACTTAAAAAAAACAACTATGTAGGTGAGCGCGGGTCAAAATGGGACCGTGGGGCAAAATGGGACAGCGGGAGCAAATCTCAATTTTCCAATAATTTCTTGATGCCCCATTTTTGAACCCAACGACACATCCGGATTTTCAACCCCGTTTTGCCCCAGCGTCCCATTTTGCCTTGCTCTCCGCTACAGAAAAGAACGTGCGGGTTTTGCGGTGCCCAAGCTCTCCTCGTCATCATTGCAGCTCCGGGATATCAGAGAGTTTCTTTCATCGTGAGTGAAGCTTCATGTCGGTCGGTTTATTTTTCCCCTCTTGGGAGTCTCCGCAGCGTTCCGCTGTCCACGAAAGGTTCTTCGTATGGAGGATCGTTGGCGGTGGTCCATTGTTGGCGAAGGTATCGGCGCAAACAGAGGCCCAGACAGAAGCGAAGGTAGCGATGGAATGAAAGAACCAGTCAGACTTTCAGGATCAAATATCCGGAGTTCGTGATCGTTGTTGTCGTCGTTACTAGTTTCGTTCATGGTCGACAGGACCGGAAGTCGCATACCGAACGGGCCGGGACGTGGACAGCGGAGGGCATCGTCATCTACGAGGCGAATGAGATTCTCTCGCAGACTCCTGCCGCCTTTTGACCAACCCTGGAATCGAATTTCTAACGAATAAGCGAAGGAAGTCTCGGGACGCGCCGCTGTACGTACACGTAGTGCACAGTGTCGCCGAGCTCCGCCCTAGTGAATGGTGCTCGCTGTTCTTCCGCACACACCCACACCGATGCACACCCATTGGTGCCCGAATCACGTTATGCTTTGATCGATATTCCCTGGCAGCCATGCAACGACTCGACCGTTCGCGCGGGCTGGGATAACGTGTTACGAATAGAAGATACACCGCTATCGCGTGTGCAATCAACAGGGAGCCGCCAGCGCGGGTTCCCCGCACGCCGAGGTCCCTGACTACGTTTACGGAAATTCTCGAAATTCGATAGATTAATTTTGAGTCTGGAAGATAGTGGATAATAAAACGAGGATAGTTATTGAAACCGAAAATGGGGATTGATATATGTGTTTGATATTTGAAGATTCAGCAGTGAAATTCGTCCGAGGTGATTCTGCAACATTTGTGGATGCTCGTATTCTCGTCTTTATTTTTGGGAAAATAATCTACCGATGAATTCATGCAAGATCGCGTGTGTAATCGACAGGAAGCCGCCAGCGCGGGTTCTCCGCACGCTGAGGACCCTGACTACGTTTACGGAAATTCTCGAAATTCGATAGATTAATTTTGAGTCTGGAAGATAGTGGATAATAAAATGAGGATAGCAATTGAAACCGAAAATGGGGATTGATATATATGTTCGATATTTGAAGATTCAGCAGTGAAATTCGTCCGAGGTGATTCTGCAACGTTTGTGGATGCTCGTATTCTCGTTTTTATTTTTGGGAAAATAATTTACCGACGAATTCACGGAAGATCGCGTGTGCAATCAACAGGAAGCCGCCAGCTCGGGCTCTCCGCACGCGGAGGACTTGAGTACGTTTACGGAAATTCTCAGAATTCGATAGATTAATTTTGAATCGATAAAATAGTGGAAAATAAAATGAGGGTAGTAATTGAAACGGAAAATGAAGATTGACATAAATATTTGATATTTGAAGATTCAGCAGTAAAATATTTGAGAGGTAATTCTGTAAGTTTCTGACTCCCCGTTTTCTCGGGTTTATTTTCGGGAAAACAATCTACCGAAAAATTCACGCAAGATCGCGAGTGCAATCAACAGGGAAGTGCGAGCTCGGGTTCTCCGCATGGGGAGGCCCTTGCTACGTTCACGGAAATTCTCAAAATTTGATACATAAATGTTGAATCTCCAAGGCGGTGAAAAATGAAACTAGGAATGTAATTGAAACGGAAAACGGAGATTGATATAAAAACCTGAACGGTTCAGCGAGCGGTGATTCTGCAGTTTCTGAGTAACCGTTTTTCACCTTTATTTTTGGAAAAAGGAGTCCACCCGACAGACTGGCGCAAGCTCACCCAAAAAAGAAACTCATTAAGTATGGATAAAATCAGATGTTAGAATAGTTTCTATTTGAATTTATTATAATTTGATTCGAAGAAGCGTTCCCTACATTGCGTCACGTTATCCGGTGATCGGTCGAATAAAAAAATCGA
>JAPYZD010004712.1:0-10892 GCA_030522725.1 Ichneumoninae sp. B BG-2022a | reverse complement strand
CAAGTACAAAAATAAATTCATAACTAACGTGTGCCATTATTTTTGGATTGCAGCTCCGAGATCGTCGAGCGCAGGGACCAACAATCTGCCGCCGATGACTTTTCATCAGGTTCACGGTGACAACATAAGGCTCTGCAACGGTGGAACCATCGCCAGGCGGCACGAGAGTTTCTGCAAGGGTGTAACCTTCAGCGCGAGGCCCGTTCGAGTGGGTGAAAAGGTAAAAAAACATTTTTATAATATTCCATCGTTGATCGGATAAATTAAAAATAATTAGGAGATTCGAGTCTTCCGTGTCGATTAAAAACGCTCGTGATTGAGGAGGCGCCCCGAGCGCCGAAACCCACACTTTGTGCGTGGGTCGAAATCGGCGGTTCCGTGGCGCTATGCCGTCGCGACGTCCGGATCGTTTTTCTTTCCTCTGGACAACGACGCCGCGCTACCAACACATCGACGAGACATATTCATCCTCGTTGAGTCAATATCCTTTGAGAAACTACACTGAGGCACTCGCTCGACGTGCCGACTCGCGACTCGTGCCTGTACGTGGGCGGGCCGCGATTCATCGGTCGATCGTTCGTATCAGGCGGTACTCGTCACGGGCCGATTAAATTTGCTAATTGAACCTTGATTTCAATACGCTGCTCCCTCTCACTTTTTTTTATTATTGTTGTTATTGATAATAATATCATTTACGGGACAAGCCTTATTACAAAGAAAAAAATAATGATGATAATAATAATAATAATGATAATCTACGAATGGTCTTTAACTCATTTCCCAAATTTCTTTTTCCACTAATATTTTTCTCCATTGCGATTTTTAATTCTATTTAATCTGGAGTGTACTGTACCGAATGCAATCGTACTTTCTTCTTTATATCTAAAGAAAATTGAAAATCGCGACGAAGAAAAAATATTGATGGAAAAATAAGTAATTTGAAAATCATCATTACTAGGGGAGAGCGGGGCAAAATGGGACAGTGGGGCACAACGGGACAGTGAAGGCAAAATTCAATTTTCCAATAATTTTTGGATACCCCATTTTGTCCCAACAGATTCATCCGGGTTTTCAACGCCGTTTTGCCCCACGGACCACCATCGACACCAGCCAAAAGTTATTGGAAAATTGCGTTTGATTTCATTATCCCGTTTTGCCCTGCTCTCCCCTATTATTATTATCATTAATATTACCATTATCATTAATATTACCATTATCATTATTGTTATTATTATTATTATCATTAGTATTACCATTATCATTATAGTTCTTATTTTTATTATTATTACCGTCTGCGAATTGAATATTAATGTGAATCGTTTGAATTGCTCAGGTTTGCGTAAAGTTCCTGGAGATGTCGGACAACTGGAGCGGAGTAATACGGTTCGGTTTCACGAGCAACGATCCGATAAATCTCCGAAGCGGTCTGCCGAGATACGCCTGTCCGGATTTGACGAACAAGCCGGGCTACTGGGCTAAGGCCCTGGCGGAGAGATTCGCCGAGCGTGACACGGTACTGTTCTACTACGTGACGTCCGCCGGTGACGTTCACTTCGGGGTGAACGGCGAGGAGAAGGGTGTATTCTTCAGCGGTGTCGAGACACGGGCACCTCTGTGGGCGATAATAGACGTATACGGCAACAGCACTGCCATCGAGTTCCTCGATCCGAACAGGCAACACTTTAACAATATAAGACGGGGAGCCGATCACAGCAACGAGGACAATGCTCAGCACAGCAGGCACACGGCCATGGACGACGCCAGCAACGCCGGTCGCGACGTCGAGAGAATAATCGTCACGTCCATACAGAATATGTGTATAAATCACGAGCCCGACGTCGATCTTCCAGGATTGAGGTTTCAGCCCTCGGGTGTTCTCTTCACTCCGCTTCCCTTTCATTCGTAAGTATCTTACATTGAATCTCCTTAATAACAATTATACACTTTTAAAAAAAATTGTAAATTTAATGCACCGGACTGGAAGTTCCTTATGCAAAAACTCGCACATTAAATTTAATGTTAAATTTTGACGAAAAATTAATGGACGAAAAATTAATGGAAATTTAATATACGAGATCCTGCATAAATACTTCCTGTACCAGTACACTAAATTTCATACGATTATTTTAAACACGAATTATCATGAAAATTATTTTGTGATTCAACGTTTTAAAAATTTTTTTGTTTGTTTCCTTTTTCCATTCAGTGTACGAGGCAGAAACATTCGGTTCAGCAATCAGCAGTGCGTAGCGACCCGTAGCGACACTGAATTCTGTCACGGTTATGCCTTCACCGGAAGACCGCTCGTCCTCGGCGAGCGTCTCGTCGTTCAGATCCTCTCGACCGAGCCGATGTACGTCGGTGCATTGGCTCTCGGTTTGACGTCCTGCGACCCCTCGAGGCTCTCCGCCGAGGATCTTCCGGACGACAGCGATCTACTCCTCGACCGGCCCGAGTACTGGGTCGTCTCGAAGGACGTAGCGATGAGTCCCCAGTCAGGCGACGAGATCGCCTTCACCGTCACCCACTACGGCGAGGTAATGATGAGCAAAAACGGCGGTCCGCCGAACGTCGTCATGCACGTCGATCAGAGCCTGCAGCTGTGGGCGTTCGTCGACGTTTACGGGAGCACGCAGCGGGTGAGGATGCTAGCGAGCAGGCCGACCTCGCCGCCGAGGCAACGTCAGCAGACCGGCAATCAGACTCCAGCTGCGGCGCTTCCGGTTACGACCACGACGACGAATGTAGCTCAACAGCAGCAGCAACAGCAGCAGCAACAGCAGCAGCAACAGCAACAGCAGCAGCAGCAGCAACAGCAACAGCAGCAGCAGCAACACACGAACAACAGCAACACAGCGACCGAGCTATCAAGGTTTTCGGAAATGGTACAGTTCAAGCCCGTGGTGGGCGGTGGCACCGTCCTCGTCGTTAATCTTCCGCCTCAGGGAGGCTATCCGGCCCAAGCGCCATCGACTCCCCAGCCTCTGTACGCCACTGCCGCGACCGCGTTGTCGTCGACGCATCGAAATCCACCGACAGTCAATCTGCCGCCAGTGCCTCTGCCGGGCTCGTCGCGACAAACCTCGCCACCGTTGACCGGTACGATGGCAAGCACCGGCTCCTCGACGTACGTCGATCCGGTGACCTATCAGAGCGTCGATGCCCCGTTACCGTCGCAGTCTTCCTCCTCGTCGTCGTCATCTTCCTCGCATCTCCAACAGTGGAGCGAGCGATTCCATCCGACACCCGGTCAGCCGAGCGAGTGTTCGATATGCTACGAGAGAAGCATCGACAGTGTTCTGTACATGTGCGGTCACATGTGCATGTGCTTTCCGTGCGCGATTCAACAGTGGAGAGGCAAGGGCGGCGGTCACTGTCCACTGTGCAGGGCACCTATCAGGGACGTTATTCGCATCTACAGATCCTGAGTTGGCAAAACTCGCGAGAGAAACGGCGCCGTCGCATGACGTCGAGAAACTATTGACTCTTGTCTTTTTTTACCCTATCGATCGCGCAAGATCATCCTTGTCTGTTTGGGGACGCTCAACTCGGAGTTTATAAACGAAAGAAAAAAAAACCCTCTCTCGCTCGTCGCGACGAGAGTTATCGTACAACTAGTGAGAAAAAAAGGGGATTACGCTTTTATGAAAAGTCGCCGAGCAGCGACGAAAGCGAAAGCGTACTCCTGCGACACGTGCTACTCCACAGTCTATAATACTGCCTGGCTGATAGATTGCCGAGACCAGCGTGTGACACGTACGTCTCCCTCGTCATATCGCAAATTTATAATCGCTGGCTCGACAACCGGCTCATCACACATTTCATGAGGCAATTCCCATTGCCCGAACGAGCATATCCCGTTCAACGATACGAACAAGAAAAAAAGGGAAGAATATACCTTCGGAAAAGTTACTCCACTTTCATCATCGCTCATTTCATTTTTTCATTTTTCTCGAGTTTTCTTTTTTTTTAACAAGTCGATAATTATTAATTATTACTTTTAATTAGGCACTTACTGTAATTGTATTATCAGGTTCATTACCACGTGACTACTGTAGCTATTAGCCGTCATTACTATCATTATTTTGATTATTATTATTATTATCATTATTATTGTCATTATTATTATTATTATTATTATTATTATTATCGTCATCGTCGACACTCAATTATAGTTGCAGCTTATTATTGTAGGTACGTAATAGGTGTGTCGATAGCATGATTATTTGACGATCTCGTGAGACTCGATTAGAGCTTGGAGCGTCGAAGCATTTTGAACGGCATTTTTGAGCTTGTCACGTTGTTCTTTCGCTATGCTTCGGTTTTATAAACTCCATTGATTATTTCTTACTCGAACGTAGCGCGTTAGAAAAAAACAAAAAGAAAAGTATAGGCGCGTAGAGATCCTTCGAGGAAGTTGAAATGCGCGGAAGCATGGACCCGCGAGTCCATTTACCAAAGAGATCGTTTTAGACGGACGCGACGTTTACTAACGAACCTCAAAGAGCACACACACACACACACACAAACACACACACACACACACACACACACACACTGACGATTGTCGTGAGACGATTCGCCCGGGCAAACACCGTTGGGCGAGATTTTTTTTTATACCCTAGGTTAGCGATGGCTTTTTTTAATTTTTTTTTTTTATAAACTCTGACATTGTGTGACGGTACGCGCAAAGATTTTTAACGCGCACGGACAACGATAGAGAAAGGGTTGTTTCGAGCTGAAAATTATGTTCTGGGTTGCAAAGAGATAGAGATAGAGAGACACAGAGAGCGAGAGTGAAAAAAAAATGTATAACTGATCGGGACTAGAAAGATCGATAATGATCTGTTCTCTCTTGTCGCGATCAGCTAAACCGGGTTGTACATGAAACGTATGCGCACGAGCTAGTGGTCAAAATACACAATTTAATCGTTCTCCGAAGCTTCCCCGCAAGCAAGGGTACGTTATTCACTCGTGTATTGAACGATAGTCAACTCTCGACAATTTTTTATCTAAATAATTCGATGTAAAAAAAAAATGAATCCAAGAAACAAAAAAAAAAGAAACGAGCGTACGAACGAACGGTCATGCATCATCGGTACACGCAATAAAGCAGTAGTGAAATCTCTAGTCCAGCGAGCGGCAGTTTGCCGATCCAAAAAAGAAAAAAATCACGAATATTGAACAGAGTTAGAAATGAGCAAGATAAATTTTATAGGTAAAACAGAGGGTACGGGGAGGAAGAAAAAAAAATGATGATAAAAAAAAATTATTGCGCCCATTGCCCGAATCGAGAACTGTGGCCGACACAGGTAGCGCAGCCGGCATCTATTAGGAGGAATTACTATGCATTATTATTCTATCGAGGATTGAAGGGACGATGGCAAAAAAATATGTGCAACCTACTTTCTACGGTATATATGCGTGTGTGTCTCAAGGTACAGGGAATGGCGTTTGTGAGTGTGAGAGAGAAAAAGGGAGAGAGAGAGAGAGAGATGATGGGAGGAAAAAAATGTTCCCAAAAATTCATTAATAAAGTAAACTATAATAGTGCGACGGAGTCGACGGATGAAAGATTAAAAAACGCGCGATCAGTGGCTTTGTTTACGCGACACATACGTTAAAAACAAAAGATCTACTCTATCTTGTCGTCCGCTTATTACAAGATAAAAAAAAACCGTTACCAATTTATACGTCGGATTTGTGCCAACTGGAAACATTTGTGCGTTACACGGCGTTCCAAGATATTAACGTCTAGTCGCGTGCACGAAGCAACTGTGTTGTAACTGTATGTTTTCTTTTCTCACTATCGTAATTCATTAATCATGATTTTAACTCTGGATGCCGACTCTCGCGACAATCGTTATCTATTCGACGTAGCAGTTAAACAACGATCGTGTAACGAGCGATCGCTCGGTTTCGCCACTATGGTTGCTAAACGATCCAGAGAAACGAGAAGACACGTCTATTACGATCGAGCATCGAGTGTTGATCGTTTATCGAGTGGTCTGCGCACACGCGGGCATGTACGCATGTGAATGGAAAGAGAGAAAGAGAGAAAACGTCGTGCGACAACGCGGATTACACCGCGGTCAACGATCTGGGTGCCTGAGCGTTTCGCCGTCCTTTTCGTCAATGTTATTTGTTACGCCGTTGGGTTTTTTTAATAGACCGTCGCATCTCCATATGATCAATGTGAGATATGATTATTCTCGGAATTTGAATGTAAAAAATGCCGATAAAAATTTATACATATGTAATATAATTCGTACAGCCGAATGTGCTGTTGTACACAATAAAGAAAAAAAGTAATATCTATGTGTATTATCATATATATATTTTATTTTTCTCGTCGGGTTTATTTTTTTTTTTGCACGGGAACTTCGAGACGGTTTTGGCGAACTCTATCAGAGCGGACAAATACACTAAGTACTTGAAGTACTTATTGAAGTATCAAGTACTGAGTCAGTATTCAATACTCAGAACTTCAGCTGTTAAGTTCCGTCAGTACTAAATATGTCGGTACTCAAGTACTATTCAGTGCCCGGTACTTCAAAATGTACGTCATGTACTTACCCATATAGCACAGAAATATTTTTGAAAAGGTTTAACAATTTTTTTTATATTGCAAATATTTTGTCAATATTTAAAAATATTTATCAATTAATGCAAAAATGTTTTGAAATTTTTTTTTTGTCCGCTCATAAATATTGCATTGAAATGTTTTTCAAACATTTCTCCGAAATGTGAAAGATTGAATCACCAGTCCAATTTTCACGGAACATTAGTAGAAATATTTCGGTGAAGCGTGAAATTAAAGATATTTAAAAAAAATGCATCACTATGTTTCAGAAGTGTTGGAAAGATTAAGTATGTATCTGAACGGTTTAAAAAAATGATTTTAAAATATTTCAGAATTTTCATTATTAAATATTTCAATCCTTCATTAAAATTTGAAGGATTGAAAATATATCAAAATAATTCGCGCTATGTGCGTAGAGTGTATTTGCCCGGCTCGGAATTCGAGGCTGTCGGGCATATTTTATTTAATTGACAAGATGCCAAGAAGGAACGAGAATTATTGTATTATGGTCGTCGACTCGATCCCCCGTAGACAACTTTCTTCGGAAAACACTCTTTGCAAAACACACGACGACCAGTGCGAATAAGTCGATATTCGTTGGGATGGCAATTAATCCAGCAAGTTTTCCGACCGAATCTGGGAGTCACGAGTCTCTGATTTTTCGGTTCTGTGGGAACGCTCGTAATTTCGGAGAGTCGATAGTTCCCTGGCCAGACGTCCTCGAGGGCGCCACTGCGCTCGCTGCTACGGCATCGGCAAGCTTCGGTGAGAAAGATTTGCATGGTAACATAATCGGCGATCCTCGATGACGAATCTCGTTTGGCTCACAAACGTCCGACTACTTCCTTACGTGTACGACATCCGCAGGCGAGAAACTTGATACAGCGGTGACTCGAAACTCCCAGAACGCGAACCGGACGACGGTAAGTCTCGCCGTTGGAACAAGTTTGACGACAAATTCGCATCCGCTCGAGCCGTTCGTACTGTCGACCTACAACTTCGATAACATCGATGGTTCATTGTACGAGCGTGTGAAAACGGAAGTCAAAAGTGATAATCCCAGTAGCCAACCTCTGAGACGACTGCTTCGCCTGTTCGCCGAAAGATCGATCAGCTTTGCCTCAGGGACATCGGCTGCCGGTGGGGAAGATACCGTTTTCGCCGGGCGGTCGATCAAGTTCCGAAAAATAACGCCGTTCTTGTCGATCGCTTCGACGGACGAGCCATTGGCGTCCTCGTCCTTTTCGTACCTCGGACACGCCTCGACATCTCCGTAGAGCTCTCTGGCTATCTTCCCACTGCATATATCTCGCTTAAGAACGCACAGATTCGCGTACGATTTTCCTCTCAAACAGATCGGTCGATAAACGTCCGTAGAACATTTCGCGGGACACTCGAACTCGTCATTTCCCTTCGCCTTTCTTCCTGAATAACAACAAATTTTACGTTTATTTGCCTAGGGTCGAAGATTTTTTTGTTCCGTAGCTCACCGTAGCAAAGAATAATCAGTACGACGAGGAATAAACTCGTCCTCTCGGGTTTTACAAATACGACTGACATGAATCCTCGACGTCTACGACTCGCCGCGTAATTGGAGACTCGCAAGATTCTCCGAAGACTATATGGATAAGTTCTCGACGGGTTGGTGCCGGCGAGAGGCAAGAAGCTAATTCTACTTCGTATCGAGTGATAAAGTTCCCGCATCGGAACGAACGTTTTATTTTGCGTTTCGAATGATCCCTGCCTTCTGTATTGTATCACATGTATACCATTAGCGGGAGCGTTTTATTCGTACGCCGGTCGAGCTTCTCTACGCTGCCGACCGTGTGTATCCTAGCCGAGCCGAATAATTGCAATACTTCTTTTAACGATCTCTCCTCGAGCGAGCCGGTCGGAAAAAGCCGCTCGCAGCAACGAACACGGATAGGTATAAAACGCGTCGATTCCTCCCCCTCCCTCGTACACTTGGCGATAATATATATGCATGTGCGTTAATTCAATCGAATATTATAGTAGTACCTCGCTCGTGTGCATACACTACGTTGGATGCAGGACGTGCTCTATCGCGTCGCGAATCATACGCTCGTTACCCAAACATTTATTCGTATACTATTAAAATTCTAATTGTAAATTACAATTGTCCCAGATGCATCTCGGTTTGGTGGGCGTACCAACACTGCACCGTAGATCCGAGCAACAGCAAGTTTTCTTTACCAAGCAGGATTTCATGACTGTCAGTACTCCCCACCAGATGTCTCTGCCGGAACGTTATGTTGTCGTTCCCGTTGTGTTGTGGTGCGCGTCGAGTCAGTGACACTGGATCTCTCATAACCTCGCTCGTCAGCAACTATTCCCATTGCCGAGGTTAGTAACGAGGATATTCGAACAGTACGTAGGGTTTACCAAACTTTTTTATTTGTACACTCTCCTCACGCTCCCAAAGATTATCTTCAGATCGTTTATTTAATATGGAAACTCTCACCGCCGATTGGATGTTTTCGGAAAAATTAAAATAGCAGGGGTACACAGGCAGGCGTTTTTTCGCCTCTGTCGTCGAACTAGTGCGCAAACAGCTATTGACATTCAATTTATCGGGTTGTTAACGAAACGAATAGCTTCGTGCGGTTGTGTCGGTTAAGTTATGCGGTCCAGGGAGTGAAGCGTCCGATTTTACGAGTTATCACCGACACACCGGCCTCGGCTGGACCGTCGTCGTGAAATCTCAGCTCCCCCCTTTTCTTTCCTCCCCACGGTTCGAACGGTGTCCTCTGAAAACTGTTTCCCATCGTGCTACCGGAAGTCGTCATCTCGCCGCTCGCCAACGGTCTCAGCGATCCTCGCTTCTCCCACGTTTCGTTGCTCATCATTTTCTCGGAATAACTCTCCTCTGCTGAGTATTCAAAGAACAAAAAACACGAGAATTAAAACCAAGTGGAAACGGGTAAATGGGAAAATATATTTGCTCACTCACCCGAGCCAACATCGTTGCGATCCTCGCCGATACTGAGCTGTTCCCGTTGGTCTGTACGTTGATGCTGATGCTTATTCACCGGTAAAAGACGAAAGTCAATGCCTGTATCCCTCTTGCCACCCCAGCTATTGAAAGGCGGAGCTTTCTTGCCGCCCCAGTTGAAAAACTTGCCTCTCTTCACATCGGTTATCGCGCCTTGAATTCTCCCGCCGTTTCGCTTACCGCCCCAGCTGTTGAACGGTACGCGAACCGGCCGTCGGGTTTTAGTTATCGTCCTGTAGCGCTGCATGTCTCTCTTACCACCCCAGGGATTGAACAATGGATTTCGACGTTCCTGAATCGTAGGATTTCTTCGCTGTTCCATGGACACAAGCTGTTTTATTGATTGCAAGAATATTCGTCATTCCATCGTATACTTTACCGTTTGTTAATTATCTGTGACGAGGTTAGTAATTTTTAGATATGGCATGCAGGAGACTCGCCTCGTCTTGTCTCTGAGGCCAAAACAGCAGCGTCGACAGAGAGGTCGGTGCTTGCAGTTGCGTGGATGATATGTCGCGTACGTTAATCTTTACGATCGATCTTTTTTTATCGGTGTTTCGAATACCGGTATCATTGGAGGGTTCGTTCCTGCCCGACTGTTGTTGTTCCACGTCGCCCCGTCTCGTTTCCGTCGAAGCTCCGAGCTCGGACCTCTCGTATCGAGATTTTTCAATCACGTCCATGGATCGCTCCTCGTTCGTCTCCGCGAGATAGTAGCCTTTCTCATCGGTGATATTGGCCGTCGCTGCGCCAGTCAACAGTACCGTTATCCCAACGAGGAACCACATACCTCGGGTAATAAGAAAGAAAGTGACGGATAATTCTACTCGTTCATAAGGAAAGATTAGCCGAGGCATCCTTTGACATTTTGCGATCTAATCTCAATATCGCCTGTTCGACGAGATCCGAATGTTAAATAACCTGAGAAGAACGCATTGAAATTTTTGCATCCTATTGAAATTAAAAAAAAAAATATTGCGTAATTAAAGGCTGATTAAAGCCTGTTTTAATGCCACAACAATAATTTTTCCGCTTTACCCTTAACGCTAGAAACGTGTGGACTTTCCAAGTGCTAATGAAGCTGGGATGATCACAGTCAATATAGGGTAAACCAGCTAATGGATGGACAGGGCCGATGAATGGACACTTTCCATAAGAGCACGTGCATAAAAAAGTCTATTCATTGGCTTTTTCGTCTGCTTAAGGAGGTTGGAGCGAGTGGTGTTCATTTTGCCTAAACTCGAGAAATTCGGGCAAGAATTGCAAACACTTCCCAATGTTACAAAAATCTGAAAA